>MU858239.1:0-69932 GCA_033297075.1 Rhypophila decipiens
AAACCGTTCCTAAAAAGGAGCTCAAATTACAGAAGTTATCAGAACCTTCTGCAATTCAATGGTTATATACCCATTCAGCACACCGCCGTTACTGAATAGATACTTTAATAGGCTGGAATAAATACCTTAACTCGTAGGAATATATACTTTAACTTACTAGAATAAAGACTTTGACTAGCTCGAAGAAATATCTTAAGTAACTCAAATAAATACCTTAATAGGCGCGAATAAATACCTTGTCTAGCTCGAATAAATGCTTCTGGGCTGGAAAGTGAAATTGGACTAGTGCCTGTTCATTAAGCCCCTTTACATATCCCAACTTTTAAGACCTAGATCCACAATCAAGCAAAAGTCCCCTTGATCTTCTCCAGATACTCCTCCAACTCAGTGGACTTCTTCCCCATGTACAGCTCGTGATTCTTCATGCCCTCCTCATGATAACGCCCCGTATACAAGCCAGCCGCTTCCAAGTTCCCGCTCTTGGCCAGCTCATCCACCATCCCCAGCACCGCGCGGGCCAAAAACTCGGGCATGCCATTCACCTCGACCATAGCCTTGACCGCCTCCTCCAAATCGACACTGGTAACCTTGATCTCCTTGCCCAGTACCTTGCCCAGGATCTTCATCGCGTCATTGAAAGAGACGATCTTGGGGCCGTGCAGATAAATGGGGCTCTTCTTGGTCTTTTCATCAAAGATGCTGGGCCCCTGGGCGAGAATCTTTCCGGAAACCCGGCCAATATCCTCAGACACAATCCAGTCAAATCGCACCTCTGGGCCGACGGTGGTGACCTCCCCTTGCTTGACCATGTTGACCCACCAAAAGATGTTGCTGGCAAAGTAGGCCGGTCGAACGGCAGCATATGCCCCGGCGCCAAAGACCTCTTCCAGGTTGAGCTCGACCTGTGCATGGGCGTACTCAATCACGTCGCTGGGCTTGATGGAGTTGAGATCTTCAACGGCGATGCTGGCGCTGCTCAAAAAGACCACAAACTCGACTCCGGCTGATTTCAGAGCCTTGATCGACTCTTTGGTGTAAGCGTTGGCCTGGGGGGTAGGCTGGAGGAGGTAGATGAAGGCGCGTTTGGCGCCGGTGGTGCGGACGGCGGATTCCACGCTGGAAGGGTCGGAGAAGTCGGCCTTGACGCGTTCAAAGCCTAGGGAGGTTTCCTGGGATTCAGTGAGAGTAGTGGTGGTTCCGGAGTGGACCAGGGGCTTGGAAGGGTCCCGCATGGCGAGGTAGACCTTGGCGTCGTTCTCGGCGGCGGTTATGGCTGTGGGCAGGCCGACGCCGCCTGTGGGGCCGAAGACGATTACTTTAGGGGAGGACATGTTGTTCAAGGTTTGAAAGTTGGAGTTGATAGTCTTGTGATGAGCTTGTGTGTAGGACTGAGGTTTTGGATGCTTGGGATGATGAGGATGGGAGGATATAGATTTGGATGATGATGTGAAGAGAGGGACAGGAAGGTTCTCTCTCCGTGCTTCGTCATTACTTTTATAGAAAAGATAAACACTGCAGGACTCCCTTGTGTCGCAGGGGCCGAGCCTTCAAAGCGGAACTCCGCCTGTAGGATTAGATATCTCGCTGCCGGTCCCCGACATGCCGTCGCCGTGGCCCTACCTGGGACGCCCACATCAACTCGCATATGTAATCCAAGCGGCGGGTCGGGATCAGATAGCTCCGACATGCGACCTTTGGCCCCCAAACCTGACAAATCCAGGCGTTGATGTGTCGTTAATAATTTAACTTCAAAATGGGACTGAGTCACGGAGGTCACATCTGCTTCTCCAGACTACTGATACGGATTGAATACGCTCTCTGTAAGGCCTGTATATCCACATCCAGTTTAGTTTTATTGTTTTACCTCAGGAAACTAAGCAAAGATCCGTAGACCGTGATATACAGTCCGGAGTCATCCATAGAGCGTGGCCTGCCGTCTCGCAATGAACCATAGAGCGGTATGCAGTTGCGGAACAATCCATAGACCGTGGGACACAGTCTCGTGGAATCGATTATTTATTCGTCGATCGAGGAGTCGGGATAGAGCGGCGGAGATAAACGGGCTCCCTGACTGCGAATCACCGTAGACACCCCTGTCTGGAGGTCTTTAAGAACCCTAACTCCAGGTCTCCGAGTCCGAGCCTACAGATGCTAATCGTATGAGGCCTGGGTGCCAACCGAGAGTTTGTCAGCCGACAACCTCAAATAAGGGATGACTGTGGCCTGGTATACAGTGGTATTGATATTGGTTCATTCTCACTGCGTACGAGGACTACTCGATTGTTAGGTTGCACACTTATTCTGCCGTTTACCGTTTGCTTCATGTTTCTTTACAGCGGCTTTTTTTTATCCGGTGTTGCTTACTTGTTACTATCATGCGACCCAGTGACGGCATAACGGAGTAACTGGTCTAGAAACCGGTGTAAAAGGATACAGTACTGTGCTGCGGTTATTCTGTCTGCGACATTCCAGATTTAGTTCTATGAACATATCAATCCTATCTCTTATATACTAGCCTATATCCGTTTACATCGCCCCCGAAGCGTGACAAATGTAAAGTACATACACCGAAGATATCTTCTCCTGCATACGTGAATTGCTCGGGCACCGGCATCTCTCACAAACTACTGCAGCTTCAACGATAACCGACACCTGGACATCTCAAGCCACCGTCTCGGTCACGTCGAGCTATCCTCCGCCGAACCCGGGGCCACATTCCTCCGTAAACAAGCTGAATAATAGCACCCAACCACTCCGATCCCGATATCCCCAACTAGGTTCTACAAAGCCGAAACCCCTGCCCAAAAGCATTACATGCATCCAGGATAGCACAGTATTTCTAATCCTTCCCATTCCATTATAAAACTCTCAAATAACTCCCATCATCACACATCGTAACCTCCCGAACATGCTTCTCCACATCCCTCTCGGTATCCTCGATACTCCGCCCATCAACCCTCACGACACTGACATCCTTCTCCCCATCAGGCCTCTCAAGCGCCTCAAACTGGCTATCCACCAGATTCGCCTTGGCAAAATGCCCCTGTCTCAAACCAGCGCGCTGAACAAGGACTTCTTCCGGCGCGTCAAGAAAAACAAGCCGGATCCGTAGGTTGCCCGCGTTTTTGGCTCCTTCGCGGAGGACATCGCGGTAGTGTCGCTTGAGGGCGGAGCAGGTCATTACCAGGTGGGGAGATTCTCCCTCGGGGGGGATAGCGGTCTCGTGGTCGCGGAGGGCTTCTAGCCAGCCTGCGCGGTCAGAGTCTGTGAGGGGCTCGCCGCGGGACATTTTCTCTACGTTGGCTTTGGGGTGGTACTTCACACATGTGGCTCATTAGTTAAGATGCAGGTAGACGGTCGAGGATGAGGAAGCTAGCTGTAAGCTATGTCGATTGTGATGGCTGGTGCAAGTTAGACGGGCAGAAGAAATAAGGTACGTACATCATCGCCCTCGACAAAGGTAAAGCTGAGCTTTGCGGCTAGGGCTTTGGCGATGGTCGTCTTGCCGCATGCTGTTGGGCCCGTGATGAACCAGATCCAGCGCTTCTGTTCGTGCTCGGGGATGCGGCCGTTGGTTTGGTCGCCCTTGACCGCCGTTGCGGCGTGGGTACCGTTGGTCTTGAGTTCCGCCGAGTTGGGCGCATAGTCGGTTGCTGCCGAAGTGTCTATGTGCTTCTTTTCGTATGAACCCATATTGGGATTTTTCTTCTTCTCTCCCTTAGACAGTACCGCGATCCTCCAGTGGGTATTTAATTCTTTGCTGTTACTTGTTGCCTCGGCTCTCGGTTAAGTCTTCTTACGTATAATGTCTTGCTAGGTTGTAAAGAACAACGCGTCTAAAAATCAGCAAGGGGTATAACTTTGTAGTCAAACTCTGTGTGCTCATTTTTCTGTGAGAGATTTTCTAGGTTTTGGTTCTCTATGCGGGATTACTAAGGTTGTTCTCATGATCTTCCTACGGACCCCTTTTTCGCTGATGATTGGGGAACTGGTTTTCACTTGGGATGACGTCAGCTGTTATCGACCCCTGAAATCCGGGCCGCTGATCTATCTGGGGCGGTGATGAATTATAACAACCAACTTGAAGTCTCCACGAATAGTGTTTAGGAGAAATCCATCTCGGACAATCCGATATAGGTGTTGTCTTTGATTATCACGCGTGCGAGTTATTCCGCATCTGGGATAGTCATAGCGTCAAGCTCTAGAAAACGCTCTCCAAAGTTCGGAAGAAGAGACACTATCCGAAGAAAGGGGGACAGGGTGAAATATGCTTGATCAGGGAATTGTTGAAATAACATTCCGCCGTGTCAAAGTAGTGAAGTGATCAGCCGGTGCTAATACATGTTGACAGGCCCTCCCGGGCTCGCACCATCGATATCCTTCGTTTCGCTATGCCACCGCCATCATCCGATTCGTACTTATCTCTGCCTACACTTCAGACCGCCGCTGCTAAAACCACTGTCTTGGCCTTTGAGGCAATTATTCGAGCCAGTCAAGGCATTTATTCGAGCTAGTTAAGGTATTTATTTCGAGCTAGTTGAGGTATTTATTCTAGGTAGTTGAAGCATTTATTTCAAATAGGTATTCTATTGACCTTGGGATACCAGATTGAATGCCAAGACAGTGGTTTTAGCCCGGGAGACGGTGGTTCTAGTTCTAGCCGTCACGCTTCAGACAGCTACTGTAGATCCCAACCAATGCCCCATTCCGAAGCCTGGTCATCATCATCCGATTCTGCATCATCATCCAATTCAAGTTCCGCATCCTCGTCCACTTCGTATTCATATTCATCAATATCATCCCATGCCGGATTTCTATGCTCTTCTTCGTTTTCCGCATTGAGAGGCATGATCGTCTCCTCATCACGAGTCACGTAGCGAGAAAGGGCTTCCCGGAGGGGATGCGATTCGCCTGGACGACCGAGAGCCCACGTACGTATGTATCTGCCGCTGCCAGGCTCTGAGTCCCACTCCTTCTACTGCCTGACACACCCGAACCACATTACCCTCTCTGCTCCCTTGAGATGAGTCTTCATATCAGCCAAAACCTCCAACTCGTCCCACGGGATGCCCGCGGCCGGGTTCTCCATGAACAACGCCTGGTTGAGCAGAATGACCTTGAGCTGATTCCCATGCACGTCCAGAAACTTCTGCCACGGCCTTTTGTGAACGTGCATCACGTTGAGGGCTACGCGCCGGAGGCGAGGCCAATGATGGCCCCTTCGCAAGTCGTACAAAGAGTCAAAGCCGTAGCCGTCCAGGGTCGTGTCGTTCAAGGAGATGGCCATGGACTCGAGGTTAGGAAGGGCGCGCAGGAATGCACCCGCGAGAGGAAGCTCCTGCTCCCTATCAAGACCAAGTTAGATTTCGGTCAGGCCCTCCAGAAAGTCGGGATAGTGAGAGATATGGAGGACGTCCGGCAATGTTATGGCCTGACCACTGGCGTTGACTCCCAGGAAGTGAGGTTGTCGCTTGCGCCCCTGAAAAGATGACATGATGGCCTTGAGGAGCCATGGCTCCGACTCGGAGTCCTCGCCCGGCTCCTGAACGCCATCAGGAATCAGCGCCGTGACCGGCCTTACCTGGTTCGATATCCAGTGAATGGATTGAGCGACTGGCTTGAGGGGCTTGAGCACAGGGATCTCCGAGGGGCACGTCACACGGTGACGTAGGCCATGGTAGGAATGGAACCAGCGCCACGGCCTCTTGGGATAGAGCATTGAATTCAGGTAATTTTCTTGCCTCTGATGAAGGCGGATGCCTTGTAGATTCTTTAGTTTGGGAATGAAGTCGGCAAAGGCGCTACAGATGAGAGTCTTGAGTTCTGAACTTGGGATGGGTCCGCGGTTATGGTTCAGGTCGTCGAAGGTAGGGTAGAACTTGCGGATGGGGTTGTCGGCAACGTCGAACTCTTTGATGAAAGCATCCCAGTCGACCCAGGCTGTTGCAGAGTCTAGGCTCGCATAGTCATCGTCTTCATCGTCTTCCTCATCTTCCTCATCCTCCTCATCCTCCTCATATTCCTCATCCTCCTCATCTTCCTCATCTTCCTCATCCTCCTCATCTTCCTCATCTTCAACATCTCCACCATCTCCACCATCTCCATCATCTTCGATACCATAGGGATAGAAAACCAGCTCTTTGACATAAGGTGCCTTCTTGGGGTCGTCCGCAATGGCCTGTAGGTTCCTGAAATGAGGGGCCCACGCGTAGATGTAGATCTTGCGCAGATCATTAGGGAGGCCATACTCGGAAAAAGCCCGACAAGCAGCACGGAAGTTGGCCAAGTCGCGACGCTTTTCAATGCGCGAGCCAATCATGATCCACATTTCGGTCGGGAATATAGCTGACGCATGGTGGGAAGCTTGGGGAGCAATATGGCTCTGTCGCTAATCAATGAGTCCATGGCGACGTGAGATGAGAGTATGGTTCGGGCTAGTTACTGCAGTAAAGGCCACAGAAAGATAGGAAGAGTCGTCAAAGAAGAACAACTATTGACAAAGTCGACAAAGGTTGAAGTGTATCATACGAGTAAAGTGATGATAAGAATGAACGGTTGAAGATTGAGTAGCGAAGAGAGGAAGAGCATAAGAGCTAGGTACTTAGCGCTGTAGAGTGGGAAAGGATTTTTCGCTCACGAAATACATTATTTGCCATCACAGCGGTGAGATCTCCACTCAGATCCTTGGCGGAGCTAAACCACATTTGAAATAGGGGTAGAGTACACCGGTATCCGTACAGAGTACGGAGTATGCCATATACGTGTAAAAAAATGGGGTATGAAATCCTGACATCCGTATATTGAAGTAAGGTAAGTGCTGAAAAGACTTCTGTCCGATTATGAAGAAGAAAGTCATCAGCACCGTAAAAGACTAGCAGACAGTAGTAGAGTATCCCTATATCTGAAATCAAACCTCATTTTTACACCCATATAATATCTCCCTTGAGATTGCGTGCATACGATATTATATGCAAACGCACGTATGTCTGTATTGCCGAGGAGGACGTAAGTCGCGTTTGAGCCGGACCGTGCAGTATGTAATTCACAGTTCGAAATATGTATTTCACGCTGCTCATTCATGTCGAAATCTCCACTCCCTGTTGGGTGTTTCATGGTACAGTACAACGTACGGCGCCAGTGGTAAAATTCAAAGGTCTTTCTTTACCAACTACAACATTCACACAGACTTTGACTCTCGCCGATACCGTCATTTGAAGTTAAATTCGGCAGTAACATATCAGTATTTTCGTCAAACTTTGTCCTGGCGTTGGTGCCTATCGACACTGCTGTTTTAACTTTCAGCTTTTTTCTTCTTTTAACTACCCCGTAGTGATCAAGAAATCTTTACACGCTTCAATCCTCCTCCTTCTTACAAGTTTCTGAGGCATTCCACCACCACGTTCTGACAATATGACTCGGAGCCAAAACGCCATGCGCTCTATTCCATTAGAGATTTTGAACGAGATTCTGACCCATGTTGCTGAGGACAGTGTAGACGTCACCCACTTCCGCTGCACCTGCACGACTTTTGCCGCCCTTGGTCTCCCCTTTGCGCTTCGCAAGGTCACTATCTACGCACACCATGGCCATTTGGACAATCTTAGGGCTGTTGCTTATAACCCTGTCAAGTCCAGATATGTCAAATCGCTCACCTTTATCCCCTGGTATTTCCCAGTGAGGGACCGCGGTAACGCCAGCGAGTCCAGCGACCAAAAGCCGGACTTGGACGGTGAATATGACGACGAGTTCTTTCGAGATACAGTGGAGTCGCCCAATCCGGTCCGCAAGTTTTTTGTGGATGCGCACGACATCGAAAACGCAAGCCGGAAAGAGCCCATGACCGCGGAACTCGTATCTCGTGCGCTGGCCGACATCAATCCCTCGGTTCCCCGCCCTCCAACAAGTCACCATCGACTCATTGGACAAAAAACGGTATCGGTGTGTAATCGAGCATGGCACCAACTACAACAAAAAATACGCACCGATTACGTTCTTTACCTCCCCAACCAAGCGCAACATTCCCTGGCATCTTGATCGTAGCAACATCAACTACTACAATGGATGCCGCCGCATTACTGGTCCTCGGTTGCGAGTCGACATTCCTGAATACCGCCCTCCTCATACTCGAGCCAGAAGCTGGCTGTGCTCGCGGGGCCGTCTGCTGGGTCCTAGAGGTACATGGCCAAGGGATGTAGTCCTAGGTGCCCTCCAGAAATCCGACAACCGAACAGGAATAACTTCGCTCAAAGTCGATGGGGATGATTGGGCTTCTCTCGTAAACTTCACTCCCTTGGCCATGGTTTCTCAACTGGCCAGCCTGAGAGAAATCGACCTCGAATTCGTCACCGAGACACCGCATCACAAGGTGGGCCGCGAATGGGGTTCTCGGTTGTTGTATCATGGTCATCTTCGCGACTTCCTCGCTGCTCTCCCGAACCTCGAGCATCTGTCCGTCAACTTTAGCCCCATGGAGCCTAGGAGGCTGACGGAACGAGAGCCAGGCCCCCACTTGGTCCCGCTTGGCACATTGATGAAAGCAGGTCACCGCTGGCCAGCCTTGAAATCATTGTCTCTCACCGGTATCATGGACAGGGGCGAAAATTACCTGGCCATGTTCGAACTGCACAGGAGCACCCTCAAGAAGATTGAGCTGTGGTGTCTTTACTTGGCCGCTGAAGAGCCCGGGGAGAGGAGCTGGATCCCATTTCTCCAGGCTCTGCAGCAGATGCTGGGCACGAGGGGCTGCGAACTTGTCATCTGTGGCGATGCCATAGATTGGCGAAACCATGCCGAGGTGGTTGAGTCACTCGGAGACTATGACTTGGACGGTGGTGGGCCCGGGGATAACCTAATTCCTGTCCGCTGGAAGTTTGGCCTCCCAGAGCACGTACTTGAACGTCCTTATAGGCTCAGACAGAAGCTTTCTGCCTGGTTTGTCCAAGGGGGGGAGATTCCACTCTATCTTCATGATGCAGATTATCTAATGACGGACGAATCCCAGATCTGCGAACTGCCCGGGTGGTGCCACTCATAGAGCCACCTGGTGGTGAGAATCATCTCCTTGACGGTTTAATTCAGCATTTAGCATCTTAGATACTATGAAATGGGATCATATACAGGCCGCAATCTTCTTATACACGCGCACCGTTATTGTAAAATAGGTGCCTTGGCTGGGCTAAGAAGTCAAATTGGACTGGTGCCTGTTCATAAAGGTAGTTGTGCTGGTGACATCCTAATCTTCGATTTCGTATCCGTACTTTAACTCTTGAACTCATCCGCTTGACCCTGACAAGACTCCCTCAACCGAAGTGTTTCTTTTTTCATCTTCCACCAATCTTCTTTCCCAGTCCATCCAAGGCCCCCTGCACCATACCCTCGACATCATACTCCCACACTTTGTGAAACGTCTTTGTGATCTCACCGCCAAACTTGGCATCATCCCTTCCCACGACAGGATCCTGCCACTGGAACAAGTCGACGGCATACCGGGTATTCTTGACGACCCACTGCGTCCGCTCATACCGGACATCATTATACACCTGCAACGCGGCCCTAACCAGCTCACTCTTCTTCCTCGTCTCCTTCCCATCCTCGGCATGAGTTGGAAGTCCAAGCGCAACATCTTCCAACAAAGCCGACAGAACCAGCGCATCCTCGACCCCCAATCCACCTCCAGCACCCAAATGCGGGCCCGTAGCATGCGCCGCATCACCGGCTACACAAACCTTGCCTGTAGCTCCCTGGTCGACACTGACATATCGATCAGCCGGAAACTGGGCCATATCAAAGACAGCCCACTTCTCCATTCTCCCTTCACTATCCTCTGGAAACAAATCCACAATCTTTCTGGCCGTCTCATGCCAGTCTTTGAACGCCTCGGTTGCTTCAGACTTGGACCCCTGGGCAGTGAGTTTCTTGTTCTCCTCGGGCCAGGGCTTGTCATCTGAGATGACGGCTAGGACGTTGAGCATAGAGCTGTTGCCGACCGGGTAGGTGATGATGTGTGCTTTCGGGCCGTTGTACATGAACCTCGTCATGGCTCTTTTCTCGCCTATCGAGGCGATCGCAGCGTCCATGGGGACTAGCGACCTGAAGCAGAATTTGTGAGTGTAGTGCGGATGCGCTGCCTCTATTATGGACTCCTGGGAGGGTGACAAGACGAGTTGTCGGATTCGGGACCGGATTCCGTCACACCCAATCACGACATCTGCATGGGCTACAGAGCCATCGGTGAAGTGGATCGTGATTTTCTCTTCTTCTGCTTCCTCGGAAACCGTCTCGACAGTCTTGCCAAACTGGACACGCTCAAGCGGGATGAGCTTGGCCCATTCCTCGAGAATATCGGACCGTCTACCGCCCTGAAAGCCGTCCTTGCCGCAGTAGAGCTTGAAGATGAGCTTGTCGGTCTTGCCGTCGATCCACTGGAAGTAATCCTCGCCGTTGGGGTTGGCGACGCGCTTGAATGAGGCGAGCACGTCTGGCGAGAGGAGGCCCATTGCCCGCTCGGCGTTGGGCGAGAAGCCGATTCCTGCGCCGATCTCGCGGAACCCGGGGGCTCGCTCGTAGATGGTGTAGGATAGCCTCTTTTGGCCATTGGATGTGTTTGTGAGCTTGGGGTTCTGATTTAGGCGGTGTTCGAGGCCGAGGGCGAGGTTGATGCCCGTTATGCCGCCGCCGATTATGGCGATGTTGAGGGTGGACGGGTCGTCCACGCCGGGGACGATAGAGGGGTTGTTCACTGTGCCCATGTTTTCTTCTCGTTGTTCAGAAGTTGGCTTGCTGTGTGTTGTTGCCTTTGTGTGATTCCAAGTCAGGCTTTCCGCACAAGTATCTTCAGACGTCTTTGTCCGTGGTCAACTTGCTGACTCGTTGTTGATCTGGAGAATTGGAATGGCCCCGACTTATAATCGTCTTGATATTTTCGGCACTCCAGCATTTGGTTTGAGGACTTTGTCGACCGCCAGATAACCTAAGGCTTTACTTGTGCAAAGACGCAAGGATGAAATCCAACATCAACCTTTCCGCAAACATACTTCAACTAGATTGTCAGAATCAGCTCAGCATGGCATGATACCGACTTCAAAGTAAGGGCCCCTCTTCGTGAGACACGGGCTCGGGGTGGGGGATGATGCTGTGGGACACCCGCCGGACAACCGTGGCGGCAACCCGAGCCCCGAAGTGCCGAGGGCCCGTTCTCTGCAGATCGAACGTTATTGATTCAAGACAGGTCGTGGACTCATCTTGCCCAGGAGTCCGTCACGAGCGGATCCAGTTTCTACGCCGGACTTATGAATCTTGTGACTCTTAGGTCTTAACGGCGAGGTAAGACGGAGTGATTCAAACCCATCGGAACTTGTTAGTGGGCTTGCAACACAGATTGGGTAAATTAGGCGATTGGCCTGAGTTGTGACTCATCGGAGCACCGCTACCACTCAAGACGCACTTCACTGATTGACCATCGTTCTATTCTCATATCATATTCATCTCCAGTACTCAGTCCCCCAAAAAATTATCCATTTCAGATTCTGCAATTCGCACGCACTTCCTCTTGTCCCGAGCCATCATGACGGTCACCAAGACTCCCACCGGTGCCCCCAGGGGAAAGGTTCTCCTGACAGGTGAGTCCGCTAAATGTCTTCCTCGTACTTCTCGTGGTATTCTGACAACTCTCACAGGAGGCAGTGGCTTCATTGCCGCCCATGTGCTCGACTCTCTGCTTGACCATGGGTAAATCTCCCATACCCATCCAATCACTGCAACAACCAGTCAACCTAACAGCTTGGGGTGCCCAGATTCCAGGTCGTAGTGACCGCCAGATCTGACGAAAAGGGCCAGCGAATCGTCAAGTCCATCGAGCCCGACCTGCGAAAGTTTGTCACATACGTCGTGGTCGGCAACATTGCCGACGATGGGGCCTTTGACGAGGTGAGTCTGCCACTTTCCCACATACCTCGCCCTTACAGCTTCACCTTCCAAACAATGATAATAACTCTCATCAAAAAGGCCGTCAAATCCGACCCCCCATTCGACTACGTAATCCACACAGCCTCACCTTACAAACTCCACTGGGACGACCCGATCCGCGACTGTCTCGACCCAGCAGTCAAAGGGACAACCGGCATCCTCAAATCCATAAAAGCCTACGCTCCCAGCGTCAAACGCGTCGTCATCACTTCCTCCTCGGCCGCAGTCTTGAACCCGCCCAACCACCGCGAAGTCTACGATGAAACTTCCTGGTCCGGCGTAACATGGGAAGAAGGCACCTCCGACATGACCAAGACCTACCGCGCGTCCAAGAAATTCGCCGAAAAAGCCGCCTGGGATTTTGTGGCCTCTGAAAAGCCCAACTTTGACATCGCAACCATAAACAACACCTACACTTTCGGTCCATTGCAGCGCAGTCTGCCGAATCTCGAGGCAATGAACACATCTAACCACCGTATCCGGGACTTGGTACAAGGTAAAATGCGAGACGAAATAACCCCCACAGCACCGGTCTTTACCTTTGTCGATGTACGTGATGTAGCTCTGGCGCATGTGAGGGCCATGATGGTTCCTGATGCTGGCGGGGAGAGGTTCTACCTTGTCAGTGGGTATTTCACCAACTCCAAGATCGCGGGGGCTGTGAGAGGCGATCAGGAGTATGAGAAGCTGCTGGGGGATAAGTTGCCTAGTAGGGAGGTTACTGAGAAGAGCGAGGACTTTCCCGAGGATCATTGGAAGTTTGATACCACCAAGTCGAAGAAGATGCTGGGGCTGGAGTACATTGGGTTGGAGAAGAGCGTCTTGGATACGGTTGAGTCGATTGTCAACTTTCAGGGGCAGTGATGCGCTTGGTTTTTTGGGCTGCTGGCCTGGTCTGTAATGTGATTGGCTTTGAGTAACTTTGGTGATGAAGGGCCTGGGATTAGTTAAGCAAGGGAGGTCTCGTGTGTCATTTGCTCTTTTTGTATCTAACGCCCGCTGTCCATTATTATTCACGACTGCTTCACCACCCAAAGAGTGAAAGGTACGATGACGTGAGCAGAAGTTGTGATAAGGTCAAATTAGCTGACACCAGATCCCGTCGGGATTTGGCGATTGGCTGCCTGCTTTCGAGCTCGTCGGTGATCTCCAGAACCCTTGTAAATGCCATTAAATCTTCGACGAATCCGGAATACTGGATATTGCGTTGACACGTCTGGAGTATATTCGCCCAGGCCATGGAGTGCAACCTGATGGGTACCTTGACGCTGTCACCCGAGCTTGGAAACCCAATCTTCCATCTCCAAGAGTTGACGCGGCCTTTGTGACAATGTGTTGCTTTGACCTTCACATTCATCGCATTTTGTGACATGTTTCTTGTGATGGGATGTGGTCGCTTAACTTCCAAACCCCAAAACGAGGGTTTCCCAGTTGTTGTGTTCCATGGTTGAGGGAAGAGGATTTGCGGCAGGATACAGGGGTTGAGCTCATCACCAGTAAGCTGCATCAAGATGACAACTTTAAATAGGCATCCCGGTCATTCCAGAATTTGGGCAAATCCCAAAATGGACAGTATTGGTGGCACAGGCTAATGAGACGAAGCAGCCCCCCCTGCTCTGGTTTTGGAAGTTCTGATGGAAATGCGTCAAAACGACGAAATCATCAACAAGCTGATTCGAGTCGTACTTCAGCTTGCCGTCGTCTGTCGTCACAAAAACGCCTCGGTATCGTTTTTCCGTGCCGAGCTTGACGGTCTCCATTCTGATTCGATCCGGCGCAGATGTGGGTCCCACATCTCACCGCCTCCAATTTTGGTGACACCGAACCCTAACCCAATCATACCTTCCCCGGTCTCCCGTCGAAGCCAAGGATGTCCTGGACCTCTTTTGCCGAGATGAGTGCGGGTTGGATGTCTGATCCAGATCAAGACGAAGGCAGGTTTGAAGGTCACTCCGGCTTCTCGATTGGAAGGACAATTAGGCGATTGTGACGCCTCTCTAGCTCTCACAAGCCACAAGAGATGTGACAGAAAACTGTTAAACTCAAACTGCCATTGAGGGCTGTCTGAAACGGGCAGGATAAAAGTGGAGACTGGCACCTGTCATTTGTTCTTCCAGCGGTCCCTCCGTTCCTGCCCAGCATCCTCGCCGTCTTCTTGCCGCTGTCTGTCACAATGGGGAAGCAGAAACCACTCCCGTGGTGATGTCGAGGAAAGAATTCCCCATTAAAAGGTGGGGGTTGGAGCGGCCCGGCTGGATCGCCAACGACTCTCAACGTTGTGGACCCCTGTCGCGCAGAAAACACATTCCCAGTTCCCAGTCGCCCAAGACAATAAATTTCCGTGGAAAGAGCGGGAACGAAACGGTCAGGGATTGTACATTGAGTGCGTCTTCCTCTGCTGTTCACTGTGGAACCAAAACGATGAAACAAACGAGATCGATTTCTTTTGCAAAAGCAAAGAGCTTGTTTCGGGAAGAAGCTTTTTTCGGATTTAGCAGCCGGTTAGCATGTTTATATTACTTTTCTAGTGCCCGTGCAACACGGGGAAGCAGGAGAAGGAGCGAACCATCTTGAACCATCACCCCTCGTGCTCAGACTCACCCTCCACTTGTAATGTTTATTCTTCTTCGCTTTTGCTCACCTCCCCCTTTTCCAGTCCTCCTACCCCACGCCGTTTGCCTTGTTTTTTGACGCCCTCCCCGCCCAAATATCACATCTTGACCTCTTCACCGTCACTTGAGGGTACATTATCGGTCGTGCATGAACCGCGAGGGCTGGCGTTGAGCCCTCGAGACCCAGTCGAGCTGCAACCTGGTTAACGGCGTCGGCGGAGCCCCGAGATTGTGAGGTTGCAGCAATGGATGGCTCAATGGGGGGTCATGGGACTGCAGACGGTGCACCATTCGACAACCAGCTTTCAGCGGCTCTGAGCAACAAATACAAGTCTGCATCTGACCCAGTGTCACATCCCTTCCATCGTCATCCTCGGGACGAATTCTGCTCAACCAAGCCGGGACTTGGGCTGAGGAATGGATACATGACTGCCCTGATTGACTTCGCCGAGGGGGAAGTGCGGGGGCTTGTCGACGACGACGTCGATGCCGATAGTGACGACGCCTCTGATACGTTCAACAGCCACCGGCACCACCACGACAAGGGCAACAAACGCAACTCCAAGACGATGCACATGCCCACCGAAGCCCGTGGAGCTGTCATGTCTGTCCCTGGCACCACTACCGGGGCGGGGACCGTCTTAGTGCCCGCCTATGGAGAAGCCCAATTTTCATCCAGGATCACGCAAATCCCATACGACCTCCCAGAGCTTCTGCCGGATAAAGAGACCACAAGTACCGCCACGTCGCTGACATCCCCACCGACCCCCATTCTGGTCGACGATATCTTCCGCCCGCTCTCCTCACTCTCCATACTTGACCTAAAGTTAATTTTATCCTCACCGCCCCCCAACCAGTCAGCAGCAGGTGGTACGGCCTCTGGCCCATCACCCGCCCCTACGATATCCAAGACGGCCGACTCCGGGAAACATGCCTCTAGTCGCAGGTTCAGCTTCGAAGGCTCTGACCAGATCGACGTGACAAAGGCCCGCCATACTCTTGCTCACTCGCCGTCAGCATCACGATCACTTGCAAGCGCATACGGCGCGCCGTCTCTGAGGACAAGGACAGCAGGGTCCTCGGATGAGCCACCGACCTCCCAGGTGTGGGGAGCATTTTCTCGACTCCGAAACAGCGTGCGGTCCAGTCGACTCATGACGGCAGACGAGGATTTCGGTGGCTTCATAGAGAGGAGATCGCTGACTCCTCATACTCTGGTAGCGCCTACCACGACCTATCACCACAACGAGAGCACCATATTTGAGAAGCCCCTCCCGCATCGCCCGTCTACGTCCTCGAGTATTGGTGGAGTCACCGACACGGTCACGATATCATCCTCGTCGCAGTCGACTCGGGATCCGGGACGGGGCAGTCTGGAGAGTGGTTGGCGTTTCGGAAGGAGGCGGAAGCCCAAGGCGATGGGTGACCCTTTCGGTGTTGACCTACTGAAGAGTATCGAAATTGCACCTGCACGGATCCGAATATCGCACAATGGGAGGTCAAACTCACATCGAAAGTTCCCGCTGAGTATACACAAGTGCTGCGAGTTCATCAAAGAGTCAGGTATGAAGATGGCCCCTCCAGGAATATTCTGACATGTGACACTGACAATAGATACCAGGCACCAAGGACCCTTCACTGTTCTCCTCGCCGGGCAATGCATTTCATCTTGACGCTCTACGACGCATCTTTACCACCGCCCCTGACTATGGCGAAAGCTTTACGTTCGACGGTACCGACTACACCATTCAGGATGCCGCGCGTATAATTCTCATCTATCTTACCGAGCTCCCGAAGCCGCTCATTCCCCGGTCGGTTCTCAAGTCGTGGATTCTGCTTGCAAGGCAACATGGCGCTATCGAACCTCCATGCCCAATGCGCATCGAGACGGGTCTGGATTTCTGGACCGAGGCGCTCAACCGTTTGCCATTGGTCAATCGGAACCTGGTCAAAAACCTGCTTGGTCTTTTTGCACAGATATTGACCAAGAGGACTGCAGAGGGAGAGATCGAGGTTGGGGATGCCAATGCCAGGCAGATGGCGTCTGCTGTGGCGAGGGCAATGTTTCACACGGATGATGTCAATAGGACTTCCAAGACTGCTGTCCACCCGACACTGGCGCTGGCGTTCATGATCAAGAAGCGAGGCGAGTACATTGGGGTGCTAGAGAAAGAGAAGGCGAAGAGCAAGAGGAGGGACTCCAACATGTTCTTGCCCACGACCGAGGAGATTTTGCAGTGGAAGGCTCCCCCTTCGGCGGGGAAATAAAGGATGAAGGCGGATGGAGAAAACAAGACGGCGCGAGTTGAGTGTTGTGACGACTGGAACCAATTGCGATGATACCCCCATTCAGTCCTTTTATGCTTTTTTTCACTTCTTATATGTTTTAATTCCCATCTTTGTTTTGGCTATTTTCTTATCTCAACCTGGCGGACTAGCATGTTGCTTTTTTCTTTCTTTTTTCTGTTCAGTCTTGAGCGCATTTTGACCTTTTATCCTGCCCAATACCCACCTCACGGACACGTACACGCTGTAATCATGAGCCTTGGATGTATATATAGACGGGGATGAACATCTGACGGCCTTTAATCACAATTCACACTTTGACCTATTATTCGTCACTCTCCATCTATGTGCAAAGTATGTCAAATACAGAGCAATTGCCCGACCAACCAATCGCCTAATCTGCTCCTTGACCATGTCCGCCTCGTCTACCTTACCTTGCGCACGAAGAACAACCTCGAGTCCATTGAGGCCCTCGAACAAATCACCGTCTCTATCCCTTTCCTGCTTCTTACTGCTGCTACCGCCGAGATGACACTGTCCCCGGATCTCGTCCCTCTCACGTCTTCAGGTGATGGGCCAGTGGTCGCTGTTTTGAGCCGGCCCAACAATTGGCGCAGGGGAAGCGTCTTTTCGTCCGGGGAGCCTGCGCCGCTTGGCCGGATGAGGCCGATGGCGAAGCCGGCTAGGTGTGACGACGTTGAAGGAAGAGTTGGGAAAGAGCATGCCATATGCGAGAGGTTGGATGATGGGCAGTGTTGGTAAGTCCACAGAGGTGTCGTAGCAGCTGTGACTCGACGGGGCTAAAGTCGCGTGCTCTTGTTTCGCGAAATAGCGTTATGATGTAGATGAGTCAGGGGGCAGGAGGGGGGCTTCTTTGTTGCTGTGATCAAGAAGGATGTGCGAAAGCTCGGTGAATGAGATGCGCATGAGTCGGACCGCTTGGGAGAAGTCGCTTTCCTTGTGCGCGTTCTGTACTTTTGTGGTATTCTAGGAAGGATAGCATCGCCCACCATTCAGAAGAGGTTTCCGTTCAAGCAAGAGGACGGCGGCACGGAAGCGGAGGAAGATGGCAAGACACGATGCCTTTGGTTCGGAAACAGGGAGTTCAAGTCCTACATGGTTACCTGTGCCGGGGAATAGATGCCGGCCACGGTTTGTCCTGTCAAGCCATGGAGGAATCCAGTGAGAGTACATGTAGGCTATCAGTACTTCATTTTTGGAGTTGGTCTATGTTACATGATTCTACTGGAGTGAGATAGGTTGGTGGCTATATTGCGTGCCACTTACAGCCGGCTCATTTCACAGTTTCATCCGAAATGCGTATAATCCCAGGCTTGAGCTTATTACCAGTAAATGGATGATGTAGTCCGGGGTCGGCCCGCCGTTCTTGCACATTGGTTTTAATTAGATACTATCCTCACCGACAACACGATTCCGAGTCGTCCTATTATGTTGCGCCATGTTCCCCTTAGTCCCTGTCTGTGGCACAGGTACGTAAGGTTTTTGAGTTTCAGGTCGTCTACAACAAGAATTTACCCATGGCGCCCATAGCCGCTCTACCAAAGAAAGCTATTATTTCGAGCCTTCATGTACATACCGCACTATATCCCAGTTTCTTCCATTGTCCTCTCATGATTCGGAACTCGCACATGAGTAATACACATCGTCCTCTTCGTCCTTCTCAGCGAGACTGCGTCCACTTGGGGCGCGAAGCGCCTCGATTAGCCGCCGGCCCCCTAACTCCTGTCCCAACAGCGGAAGTGCGGACAGCGTCTTTTGCCACTCTACAATTCTAATTTGGGTTTCACTGTGTTAGTATCCAACTAGGTAGATCATAGCACGAAATATAACGATCGGCGTATATGGTGTCCTGAGGCAGGGTAATTAGGACTGAGACTCACGGCGCAACGACATAGTCAATGAAATCCGAATAGAAGCGCAAAGCTGAAATGCCCTCCGCGACGGCGTGTTCGTCGAGACAAAACTCAACCGCCCCTCTGAATTTGGCGGACATGGATGTGCGGTGGACCTCGATAAGAAGGGACTGTTTGTCGAGGCTCACCCATGAGGAGCCTGTCCATTTCTGGTGGACCGAATCATCTTCTGGTGAAACTCGGAAAGGGGTGGCGCAGATTATTTCGGCAAGTAGTAGGCCGAAGTTGACGAGCTTGGAGCTGTGATGCTTGCAATTTTCAAATTCAGGCTTTTCTTGAACAGATTGACCCACCTGTTGTTGCCTGTGTTGATCGTCATCGTCTTGTTCGGCTGTCCCCGTCTCATCACGAATCGAGTCATGTCGTCCAGGGTCCGGCTGAACCTCAGGCTGGCCATGGACCCTCCTCGTCTTCTTTTGTTGTTTGACTAATCTTGTCGGTATACGCTCCACTGGTGTGGGTGAATACGATTCATGCTTGGCTTGTTGTACCTGCTGCCCGTGGGGTTCGTGGTCCTCGCGTAGGCTGACGATGTGCAGGCAGCTACGAACATCCTCCGAAAGCTCAGTATAGCGAATGCTGGAGGAGCAGAGATTGGCTGTCCAGTCGGATCCCCAGAACAGAAGGGCCCAGTTGGAAACTGAGAGGACAAGATGGGCTTGGTGGCTCTGCCACTCAAGCTTCATCTCCGGCCCATGGTCCTCAAGGAAGCGGCTACCGAACAATCTTCGGAAAGTCTCGTTGGTCGTGATAGGGTTCGTGATCCTGGCATGAAAGGTGACCACGGGGTTACGAACGATTTCTGTTCTAGTTTCATGATGCTCTCGGTGTGGCGACAACACGTATTGGGTCCATTGAGCCGGACTAGTCTGGTCTTGCAGCTTGTAACCCAGGGTTATCCGCTGATGCTCGAGGGCGGTGTCTGTCGTCCGGTGGCGGAACGAAAGGGATATTCTCAACGTATCCCAGTCCCACCATTCCTCTGCTTTCATACCCCTATCTCTAGGCGCAAGCTCTAGAGCCCATTCCATAGTCCCCTTTTCCCGGCGCAGATTCCAAAACAATTCCTGTCCCATTTCCTCAAGCTTCTCAAGCTTTCCGGCCTGCAGTCCCGATCCAATCGCTTTTGGGTTTGGGCCTCTGAGCTTTGTTAGTTGTCTATCGGAGAGACTTTTGAGATTGGACATGGCTTTTGTGATCTTGTTGATCTTGGATTCCAAGGTTGCTTTGCTGAAAAAGGCAAACCTGAGAACGCGGAAGACTCTCAGTGCGCCAGTGGGATAAAGTTGTCTAGCGCTGTCACGCTTGATTCCAAAGGACTGTAGTAGATAGTCTGTCAGTTCATTGACACGTTTGCCGATGGCTTGTCTCTGATCATGTATATTGGTGTACTCCTCACGCCATAGTCGCCGATATATATCTTGGGAATACTGCTGGTAGTTCCAGTCGTCGTCCCATGACACCAAGTCCAGCTGGCAGGCGCGTAAAGAATCCGACAATGTTTGAATGCAGAAGCGAAATTCGAATAGGTCATGCTTGCGGGCATTGATGGCGGTCAGTGTGCTCAAAACGAAGCCAAGAATGCCAAAAGCGAGGCCAATACCAGCAGTGGCGGAAATTGGTTCAACCATGATGGACGTTTTGCTGTTTTAAAGAGCTCTGCAAAACAGTGCTGGGAGAAATCCAAGTTCTGCCATCAAAAGTCTGCTGGACAGCTCCTCATCAACACCTGCTGCGATTGTCAGTTACCTAACCTATTTGACCCGAGCCTGATGCGCGAGTTTTAGTCCGTGACTGCATGTGCACGGTGGCTGTGCCCTCCATCAAGAGAACGAAAATATGTAGGCTCGGGAGTTGGTAGCGCCCATCCAGCAGTGTGGCTGCATATGTTGAAGTGGGCGTACGAATAACATGAGTACAAGAGCCCGATATAGGAGCTGCAAATGATAAAAGTTAGGGCTCTACATGTGACTTTTACTCTCAAATGATATTTAATTCTTCTGTGATAATTCACATCAGATTTTCGACGTTCCCCTTAACTTGTAGATATATATGACTAGTATCTTTATAGTTTCTAAGCAACACTCTCTCTTTCAAGGCTTTTGGTTACTGATACAAGCTCTGTTATGGCCACCCTCCCGTGTCCTTAACTCACCAACCACAAAGAAGGCGCCCGTCCTGAGACAACATATTGCTGATACCTGCAGCGGTTACGTTCCCTGACAGTTCCTTTCCGCTCTTCCACTTCACCACACTCACAAGAACAATTGAACTTGACGATCATCGCATCTCGCGCACCACGCACCACGTAACCAAGCATGATTAGACGACGACTAAGCGACATTATAAAAGACATAAAGGAGATTAAGGACGGTATGTATGAGGATGATCTCTTACTAGTCCAGGACATTGAGAATTGCGATGAGATCACCATGCCCCAAGACGCGTCGTCGGTCGAGGGTTCCCAAGCTTGGTCGGAAACAGGATCCCTCCGAGACTGCTTCATCGCGACGCAGGGAGGACTGGAGGACAGTATGACCCGCGTCAACAACTTGCTACGAGATAAAGGACGTGACAGCTCCGAGTTCCTCTTGTCGGTCTTCCTTCGCCTTCACAATGGGTTGCGCGCACTTCGCCATTGGGCCGATGATGTTACCGTCACTTCCCCCAGTTCTACTGCCAGCGCCGACACCTCTGAAAAGGAAGACATCGTTGTCGGACACGATGATGCTGAGCATCCTCTCGTCGTGATCGAGCGTCACAGGGCAGAGTTTCCAGGTCTTGTCGAAAGGATCGCCTCTGCTTGATGGAAATCAAGCAAGCTGCCGCCAGCGTCATTGATTTGACTTCAAGCATTGAGCCGCTACCCAAAGAAACTCGGTGAGTCGTCGAATTTCTCAGTTATCTACCCTACTCATTCAATTCAAGTGGCCCAGCTCTAAGACCTGTGAGTATGGAACTTGCTGAAAGTGCATTGAACGACCTCGAGAAGTCTGTCATAACACTTCAAGACTTTGCCCTCCCTATCCGAGACTTCATCGAATCGACAAAGGGGATCGGTCGCAAAGCAGCTGTAAAGGATGCCGTCAGCTCGATTCAACGGGAACTAGCAATGAAGATTGATGCAAATGAACATTTAACGGTCGGGTCGTTGCCACTTCCGAAATTGGAGGCTGGTGCTCCTGCAGCGGCTTCCCTGCCTACCATGCCCGCAACCAAAAGACTGGCAGATAAATACGACTATTCGACCCAGTCTGATTACTCAGATGACGCTAGTGATTCAGATGGGCCAGGCCGCAACTCTGAGCCATCTGGCGGTTCTCTCGTCGATCGCATCTTTGAAGCTGAGGTTCCAAGCGAGTTTGACATAACAAGTTCTACCTTCGTCCCTGAGGGTTGCTTGGACATTCTTATTACCCGGGACGCTGTTATTCCCGAACTTTCAGAAGGTGATGATTATGACGATGCTTCAGATGAGCTGGACGAGTTGGCCATCTTCATCGAACGAAAGGCGAAAAAAGTCTTTACTATCTTGGTCCGATACATGGGATGGGAAGGTTCAAAACTTGTCCGGGCCATGCGAGCGTTCAAAGACCACGACTTCACGGACGAGAGTCTTCCTGTCCCAAGGCCAAAGGCACATAACCCTGGCTCACACATTTTGGACTCTCTCAATCCCCGGAAAGGTAGGGGGCTATGGAGCGCTCCAAGTATTGATAACTTCTTTCATTCTCAATGGAGAGTTATTGTCCCTGTCTTTGGATCTTTTACGGGCAGTGTCTTTCACGATTTGGGCCCCTATCATATCCTGCCCTTCATACGCAGATTTGACTCGAAAGCTGCCAGTGGCAGCTTTGGTACCGTTCATGAATACAGAATCCACCCGAACCACATATCTAACCAGCTGAAAATAAAGGAAATCTCGGTGGGTGTAAAAGAGTTAAGGCCAGGTCATGCCGACTCTTGGGAGCCGGCAAAGAGCTGGGTGAAGGAGGTAGCTGTCTTGCAACAGTTGAACACCATACAACACAACCACATTATTCGATGCATCGCCGCCTTCCGCAGGGGTGAACCAGGGAGAAAGAAGCATTATCTCATGTTTGACTGGGCTGATGGAGGCAATTTGCGGGATTTCTGGAAGGCGATGCCTGATCCGACTCTTACACCTCAGTTTCTCAAAGCCGTAACAAAGCAACTTCTGGGTCTTGCCGACGCCATCTGCGAGTTTCAGAGCAAATTTATTCGGCATGGCGATTTAAAGCCGGAGAATATCCTCTGGTTCAAAAATGACGACCCGATCGGTACCCTCAAGATTGCTGACTGGGGAGGCGCCGTGGTCAACACGAATATTGCTACGGAACTGCGCGGCACCGAAACCGTGTTTGCAACAAGACTATACGAGGCACCAGAGGCCTTAACAGGCAAAATGTTTCGCCTCAATGACCTCTGGTCGATGGGTTGCATCATGTTTGAGCTTGTCACTTGGCTGCTATATGGGATAGATGGCCTGATCGAGCTCAACAAGGAATTTCGCAAACAGTATGCCGCGTTCTATCAGATTGAGCGGAAGGAAGGCCTCGAAGTCGTCGAGGTTCACAAGGTTGTGGTAAAATGGATGGATCGCATGACACAAGACCCCCGCTGCCAAGCAGGAGCAACAGTGATTGGGGACCTGCTCGACCTGATACGAACCAGGCTTCTCGTCGTGAATCTCCCGCCCGGCCTTGGAGCTCTAGTTGAATTTACCAGTCAGCAATCTTCACAAAGCCCGACGGCGGTACCCGAAATCGAAGTCTGGGACTCTGATGACAACATTAGAATTTCTGTTGCCCCAAAGGCCAATGCTGAACGGGCCCCTGCCACTGAACTTGTTTTGCGCATGCAAGCAATTTACAACAATAACCAGGAGAGCTACTGGGATGTTACAGAGCAGAACGACAACACACCCTTGCCGGAACTTGAGCTCAGAGCGGATGAGAGTGGAGTTCCAGATCAGCCCTCGTATCTACAGGAAGACGGACCCCCCCTGGTTGGGAAGGACAACAATCCGCCCTCTGCAAGCGTGGATGAAAGAGGTGGAATTCTGGACGAGATTCGGCGGGGGATAACTTCCACGGCGAGACGACGAATGCGGGATTTACGGCAAATACGGGATTTGGATCTCAAGCTGCTAGGGTCACGTCGTCTTGATTGACCTTGCTGATATAGGAGTCAACTGTGGCGCCGTTTTGTTTTGTAGATGTCTTTCGAGGTTGCTAGTCCGTATTCCTGGTGTTTCAGAGTAGTCCCTTCGGGAGAGAATCAAATGTAATATCGCTACAATGAATGTGTGAGAAAAGAAACAGAGAAACCCACCAGTTCACGCTATCATATTGTTGGGAAATTAGATCACTGATACTCGTATGCATAGTCTTCTAGATTCAGAGTAGCTCAGGTTTTCTACTCGGTTCAAAAACGGTGCCGTCGCTCCCTCACAACTCATAGCTAGTAAGGACATCTCCTCCAAGTATGAAGAATAAACTCTGGTCTCCTATTCTCTCTTCTCCAACTTTCGAAGTCCGGTTTTCTGGAATGTAATGCACGTGGAGCTGAAGTGCACTTTTGTCTCACTCTCGCGCGACTTAACACGCCTCTTTCTCAACTCATGGTACTCTCTATTGCAATCCAGACACAATCATGGTCGTCGAGTCTCAGTTAGACCGGGTTCACCAGTTACTAGTAGGCCGGGATCCCAAAACCCGGGTTCCGGTTTGTCATAAGCCAGGTCAGTGAAAGTCTGGAACCTGACTTGGCTAACCTGAGACCCATATTGACTTACTTGAGGGCGGTTGGAAGCGAGTACGGGCAAAACGGGTTGAGTCGACCGCTATTTTTAGGCGACTTTATTCGAGACTTGTTTAGACTTGACTGACTTGTACTTGGATGACGTACTTGTCTTGTTGCCAGCCTTGGGCCAGAGCGGTCCAGCCCGCATCTCGAGGCACGCATCCCGTCTGGCAATTCAAGACAGATCATTCCACGGCTTTCCTATTTGGGTCCGTCTAAGCTTCCAGCTGTATTCTGGGGCTTGTTGGGAGCAGCAAGTTCACTTGTACATGAAAGATTTTGTAGTTTTCTCTCTCATTGTACACCCCACTGCGTTGATGTTGTCCAGGAAGCGTCGGGGGGGGGTCCTTATCGATCGTTACTATGTCGTTTTATGACACTTGCCCCTAGGCCTGAGCTCCCATAACCCGTATATAACCTCCCTTCCACTCCTCCTTTCCGCTCTCTTTTCTTGTTACCCTCTATCACATCATTCATTGGGAACCAAACTTTCTCACTCACTACCTTACTTCCCTATACTGCCAAAAACCAAGCAAGAAAGATGCAGCGCACCATTACTATTATTGCTGCTGCGGCTGCTCTGTCGGCCCTCGGCGTTAATTGCTCTCCTCTTCAGGCCACCGAATTGCGTCGCCGCGACATGCCCGTGAACCCCGGCTACGACTTTGCCGGATGTTACACGGAAGCCACCAGTGCCCGAGCCCTAACCGGTGCCTCCTACTTCGATGACCACATGACTATCCAAAAGTGCGCTACAGCTTGCTCGGTCTCGGGCTTCAAATACTTTGGAGTCGAGTATGGACGAGAATGCTACTGCGGTGACTCGCTGAATGCGGGTAGCACCATAGCCTCGATTTCCGACTGCTCCTTTACCTGCCCTGGCGACAGCACTTCAAACTGCGGCGCTGGCAACCGCCTGAGCATGTACATCCGCTCGGATCCATACTCGTACCTTGGCTGCTACGCCGAGCCTGACGGGGGCCGGGCTCTGACGGGCGAGTTTACTTTCACGGATGATCTGACGGTTGCCAAGTGTGCCACCTTCTGCCACGATTTTGGATATTCCTACTTTGGCTTGGAGTATTATTTCCAGGTGAGCATGCTATCCTCCTTGTGACAAACGATAAGGACCTCAAAGGCTGATCATGCATGGGACAAGTGCTATTGCGGCTACACCATTGCCACCGGTGCCGCATCTGCCCCCGAGGGGGACTGTTCGTTCCCTTGTCCAGGCGACGCGTCCGAGAAGTGCGGAGGAGACTGGCGGCTTAACCTTTACCAATTCGTCTCTGCACCTGCACCGACTGTCCCGAGCTACACCAGCGAAGGCTGTTATACCGAGGCCACAGGGATGCGCGCCTTGACCGGTGCTTCGTTCTTCAACGATCTTCTAACGGTCGAGAAGTGTGCGGCTGCTTGTGTAGGCTACACGTGGTTTGGCCTCGAGTATGGCAGGGAGTGCTACTGCGGAAATACCATCAATACGGGCAGCGTGCCTACCAGCATCGGAGATTGCAGCTTCAACTGCCCAGGCAACAGCGCCGAGAAGTGCGGCGCCGGTGACCGTCTCAACATGTATAGCTACGTCACAGCCACGCCTTCGCCTTCTTCGGTTCCTCCGGCCAGTTCGGTGGTGGTCTCAAGCCCAGTGTCCAGCACACCCGCCGCATCATCATCGGCTGTCAGCTCCTCTGCGGAGTCTTCGGCCATCCCATCTGCTCCTGTCATTTCAAGTTCATCTGTGGTTCCCAGTAGCTCAGCTATCAGCTCATCCTCAGTCATTTCAGAACCTTCGGTCATTGTGTCATCGGCCCCGTCCCCGTGAGTACATCCTGCGGCACAGAACAACTGCTGAATTGAGGACTTGGGAAGGAAAGGCAATGGAAGTAAGAAACATCAGGATGTGGGGACCAAGAAGTGTCATATAGTCCTACTTGGGAAACATTTGTATAGCTTTATTTCTAAGCATGCCAGTCTTTACATTATGCTTCTTCGTTCTGTACCAGGACATTGACATGTTTCTGGGAAAGACATGGTGGTTCTATTTGTTAATTCCCAGGTCATCCGAGCAAGAATACCATAATTACCATCACATTTGTGCCTATTGTCCTTGTTCCTGCGTCCGTATCAAAGACAACACTCGCCAACGTAACGCCAGCGGCCAAGCCGTTGAATCACTACCTAGAGTACCTGCTAATAAACATGCAAGGCATTGTAAACGTCGCTATGGAATCTGGGGTTATGATACACTGTCAGGCCTTAAAGACTACTGACCATCTGCGTTGATTTGGAATCCCCTGGTAATCCGCCGTCTCGGGATCTCTTGGCAACTCCCCAGACGGTCAACTGCTTGACATGCAGGGGCTCCTTATGCGGCGTGGGAAACGACGGCCACTTCCTTGGACAACATTCAACATTACTTTTCACGAGTGTTACAGATCGTCACGAGCTGAAACAAAAGAAAGGCCAGCTTGCCGGAGGCGGGAACAGGAATCTGGATTGTCCTAGAGCCTCGGCCCGAGTCAGTGATGGGAATTACAGAGGGTGAGGATGCCGCTCCTCACCCAAGCAGGTGATGATATATTGGAGGAAATAGACCACTGAGGCTCTGGCAATGCACTTGAACCTGACACTCGTCAACAATGTGTTGAATTAGGGACATGTTTGTCCCAAACAAAGAAAATGATGTAACCCATCTCTACTGTCCGCTCTCATTGCCTCGAGGTGGGTCGCAGTGTCGACAGGCAGCAGGCCAAATCCTCGCCCTGCTTGGAAACCGTGACAGATATCCAGACCCGAAACTCGCGATTCTCATCGGCGGTGCAAAGAGGCTCAAAGACCCACCGGCGACACCGTATACCAAGATAGAAGGTTATGAATCGACATAGGAGCTTGAGGGCAGGGTAGTCGGTCTCCTAGTTGTAGATATCTCGTCTATAAAGACCGGACAAGAAGCTGTCCAAGATCTTGATAACCTGTTCCTTCATCAGTCACATCAGTTTAACAGTTCTTACTCCTCAAGCTTCAAAAACAAAGTCTCCTGCTTCAGCCCAGAATCTTATCAACACTCCAGCGACAAACACCAAAACACAGTCAGTCCAGCTCAAGCCTTCCTCATAGACAACTCTTTTCACGATCACGTCTAATCCTCATCCTCACAGACCGGTCCTTCAATCCCAACCGCAACAATGCGCTTCCAATCCGCCATCTCAACAATCTCGGCCGCAACTCTTACCCTCTTCATCGCAACGACCGGCGCTGCCCCCACCGTCACAGCTGCTGATGGTAGTCCAGCCCAAGCACTCAAGGCACGAGAGTTTCTAGGCAACATCGATGTGCAGCAGGCATGCGACGAGCAGATCCCGGTCAAAACCTTTGCCAATGTGAGGGGCGGTAATGGATGCTTCGACTGGAAGTGCTTCGAGGTCGGCACAGCCGGAAACTCTCTTCCTGACGGCGAGTTTCCTGTCGACATGGATAAGTTCTGCAAGACCCATTTCGGGGATGCTGCGCGCGCCGAATGTGGCGGGGGTGGTCGGTTTGACTGGCAATGCCATAACTAGATGCATATCAGGAGGGAGGTAGTCCATGACTTCAACTGTTGTGGATCTGCCAGTGACTGTTCAGGGCTGATACGAAGGTTGGGAGAAGAGGGCTGTACGGTATTTTGTTGCTTTTGGGTATATATGGTTGTTTTTCTGTTTGCTTTAGTTGTTACTCTGAAAGAATGTGGGAAGTAGGTTGTACAAGATGGATTTCTATTATTCTCAATCTCAGGATAGATTTTCTTGGCTTCTATTAGCAATATCGGATCTGCAAAGACTTCGTCTTCTTTACGTCACCAAGCCACATCGAGGCATACATACTGTACCTACTGATTAATACCAACGAGGCCAAAATTCCAAAGACTGTTAGGCTTGATATTGCGTGAGAGACCAAACACTAGGCCTTGCTTAGTTGTGCGATCTGACTAACCATCATGACTAGAAAATAACTCTGGAACTACGCCCGTAATCTGTTCCTACCAGGTAGTTACCATGCCTCCCAGAAAGTTGCGGTGAGCCAGGTGTGGCGGTCAGGGGGCAGAAGATCATTTCTGCTTAGTAAACAGTTCACAAAGATCCCTTGAACCCCGCACGAAACCGATCTGTCACTACATTGTTCGGTTTTGAGTCCGAGGAGTGATTGTTCGGTCACTGCTGGAATTCGCACCGAATTTCAATTACCGGTTTCTTCACTATCATGGCACGGGAGCCCAGCGAATTCCAAGACGGACCACCAAATCGGATGACGAACTTGGTTCAAAGGTCCACCCGGGTTATCCAGAAGACCGTACGCAAAGCCTTTCCGGTCCCCAAAATGACGGAAGAGTTGCAAGCCGTTCTAGACAACAGGTTACAAGAAGCCCTCGACAATGGGCAGCCAAATGAGATCAAAACGTCTCTGACTCAGGGCGCGAATGTCAACACAAGAGGCACCAAGCACGGCAAAACACCATTGCTCTTCGCCATCTCCCATGACTTTGACTTGCAAGATATGGTCAAGCTGACCCTCGGCAACACAAACGTCGATATCAATGCGCGAGACAACACCGGCAACACCGCCCTGTCATATGCGGTTAAGAAAGTTGATGAGGATCTGGTGGGAATATTGCTCGACCGCGGTGCACAAGTGGACCAAGATCTCCTTCACCGTCTCCCAGAGTCCGGTGGGACAACGTTCACAATCGCAAAGCTCCTCATTCAGGCTGGAGCTCGGATGGATTCCAGAGACGAAACCGGCAGGACCCCATTGCTGGCCTTGTGCGCAAAGGGCATGTTTTTCGGTGAGAAGGACACGGAGCTGGCCAAGCTATATCTCGACTATGGTGCCGATCCAACTGCGAGAGACGGTTCCGGCCAAACGGCTCTGGCATGGGCCGTACGGGCACGGTATATGCCGTGCAGCCCGTTCGCCATGACGGCCGCGAGTAACTCGCAGCAAGGTATTATCAAGCTGCTACTCGAAGCCGGGGGCATGGGTCTTTTGGATCAGCAGGATGGAAAGGGCAGAACACCTCTTATGCGTGCGGTTGAGACTGGAGTGACGGCGATTTATGACCCGTTGGAAAAAGGCGTGAGTTGCCAGTGCGAGATCATCTCTTTGCTTCTTGACAGGGGTGCGGTGATCGACGTACGCGATCAAGTAGGGTGGACGGCATTGTGGGTGGCTGTTTTGACGGATTCCCCAAGGCTTGCTGTTGTCAAATTGCTGATAGAGAGAGGGGGCGATCTTGGGGTGCGAGATAATAACGGGAAGGCATTGCTGTCCCAGGCGATTGAGAAACACGGCCGAGATGATGGCCCCGTTGTCAAGTTGCTCAGAGAGCAGACTGTCAGTCAGGCATAACAAGAGGACGGAGATACAGACTGTTCTCTCCTGCGTGGCCAATGTTGTGTGGTGGGTGGAATTCCTCGTCAACCGAGCGGTTATGGATCATGGATGTATGTGAATGTTTTCTTCGTCGACCGGGAAAGCGGAGCCCGGCTCAAGATCGGGGTTTGCGAATATCCCGATTCCGGACCCAGGGGACCCTCAGGGGACCCACTCGGCGATCGGGATCGCCGTAATAGTGGGGCCGACACGGCGAACCCCCACACACTTGACCTCATGTCGCTGAAACTTTTCTCCTCTTTTCACCGTCAAGAAGCCATAACACAAATACGGCCATGTAAAATTTGCTGTCCTACCCACGCGACATGAAGCCAGATGCGATCGAGAACTTCCAGGGTCATTTCAAGCTTTTCCAATTCTTGGTCTGGTCTCAATTCCTCATGGTCAAATGAGCAATCCTTTCCGTCTATGGCGCGGGATTCTCATCCTTCATTATGTCACACAAAACCCCACGTGCGCCCAAGCACACCAGAAATCTTGGGACCAATCAAGCATCACGTATAGCGGGGTCCCATCTCCCAGGCGGCCTGGACTAACAAACTTTCAGCTGTGGTGTCGATGACGTGATTGAGCTTTTCAGTGGTGAAACCTGGCGAAATACAAACAGCGATACACCAAGTTTGCGTGGCCAAGCGTTAGCCTCAGCACCACAAGCATTTCCACCCCAGCAAGACATCACCGTCAACAACCACAACTGCATCTGCCATACCTCAACTGGAAATCAGCTACCCCAGAACAGCGTACCATCAAGGCATGAAAGAAACCATTGATGCTATCCAAATATTTGTTCGGCCTGCATCTCGTCTGATTGGGCGACATGGGTTTGTTCAATTGGGGATGATGGCTTCCGGCCTGTGATCTTGTGAGCTTCCCATGTCGATGCATATGCAGGCCACTACCGGTACATCGACAAGGGAGGTCTTTGTGAGCTGCCGGTTTGTTTTCCATAAAAGAGTGTCTCTGCCACACCTCGGTCGAGAAATAGGATTTCCTCTGGGGTTTCATTGCCACATGCACAACCGGGAAGCCAGCCGAACCACAAACCTTTTTACCTTTGCCCCTGAAGGTCTGGGCTCAAGGTTACCTTTTTGCACACTTCAAGAAAAGATCTTCATGTGGCTCCATAATTCTTGATCGCCCCCCTCTCCATTCCGACGGATCCGTATAAGACCACCATCCCTTGTTGAACGTGGCACAAGAAGAAACCTCTTTATTTCAACCTCAGCAATCCGTTCTTGGTGTGACATCATATTCCCCCTCCGGGAACAATCATGTCTCTCCCAGCGAGGCCCGGTGACGGCCTCACCGACGGTGGAAAGGATGATTACGCCTACAGCGGGAAATATGCTGCTGCTGCTGGTGGCAGCTCAGACCCCGAAGTGCCCACCGACCCTTCGGACAATGGCGACTTCAAAGCCATTGACCCCCACAGCGGAGTCAAGCGCGGCCTCAAGACGCGCCATCTGTCCATGATGGCGCTGGCGGGCATCATCGGCCCCGGTCTGCTCGTCGGATCGGGAGGCGCCCTCGCGTCGGGAGGTCCAGCGTCGCTCATCATCGGCTTCGGAGTGATTGGTATCATAGCATGGTCCATCATGCAGAGCCTCGGCGAGCTGACCACACTGTACCCCAGTGGAGGTGCCTTCACCGCGCTGGGCGATCGGTTCGTTGACAAGGCCTTTGGCGTGGCTGTGGGCTGGAATTACTACATCATCTGGTTCTGTGTTCTGGCGAACGAGTACAATGTCATCTCGAGCATTTGTGTGTTTTGGAGTGACAAAGTGCCTCTCTATGGCTATTTCCTGCTCTTCTGGGTATGCATCTCTATATGTTCATTGTTCACAGATTTGATGATTCTGAGCTATGCTAACACACACCGAACAGACCGCCTTTCTCGGCTTCCAGCTGCTAGGAGTTGAGACCTTTGGCGAAGCAGAATTCTGGCTCGCCCTTCTGAAGCTCGTCGGACTGATTGCCTATTTTCTCTTCAGCATCGTGTATGTGATCCGGAGTCCCCTCATTGTGAATCCCACCTAATCGATCTGTCTGCAGCTACGCGAGCGGCGGTGTCATTGGCGCCCCTGCCATCGGCTTCTCATACTGGAACGACCCCGGACCCTTTGTGGATGGCTTCAAGGGTGTCGCCTCCGTCTTTGTATTCTGCAGCACCTTCTACGCCGGCGTCGAGTCCGTAGCCGTAGCCGCCACCGAGACCAAGAACCCACGTGTCGCCGTCCCACTAGCCATTCGCCAAGTCTTTGTCCGCATCATCGTGGTCTACATGGGCAGCGCTTTCTTCTTCGGCCTCACCTGCCCATCCAACGCATTTGCCAACATCGACGGGTCCGCCGGCCGAGCACTCAAGAGCCCCATGACCATTGCTCTGCAGAATGCAGGGTTCCAGGGAGGCGTCCACCTGATCAATGCCTTCATCTTTGTTACCTGCGTCAGCGCCGTCAACTCGTCCATCTACATCGGCAGTCGGACCATCTTGTTCATGGCACAGGACGGCAAAGCCCCGAGGTTCCTTGGCTGGACCGACAAGCGCGGTGTGCCTATCCCGGCCATCGTCTTTACAAACCTCTGTGGTGCCTTGAGCATGATGAACGTCAGCACCGGCGCGTCCAAAGCCTACGGGTACATTGTAAACCTCTCCGGCGTGTCAACCTTTATCGTCTGGGCCGCCATCAGCTTCATACATATCCGCTTCCGAGCGGCGTGGAAAGCCCAGGGCCGTTCGCCCGAGGAACTTCCTTACCGTGCGGCTTGGTTCCCTTATAATGCCTGGTTTGGATTGGGCGCCAATGTGTTTTTGGCCTTTATCCAGGGCTGGGCTACGCTGGCGCCGTTCGACGCTGGGAACTTTGTTGATGCTTATATCCTGCTGCCGCTGTTTCCTATCATTTACTTGGGGTACAAGTTTGTGTTCAAGACGAAGCTGTGGAAGTTGCATGAGATTGATTTGCAGTCTGGTCAGAGGAAGGATCTGGAGGAGGCAAAGAAGGTAGTTCAGAGTGGACAGCCGAAGAAGTGGTACCAGACTGTGTTTAAGAGCTTGTGATTTTGGAGTTTCTTGACGTTGGAGAGGCTGACATTTATTGTCTGGCAATGATATCTCTGCTTGTTGTGCTCTTTGAAGGATCGAGGTCATGTGATACCACTGGGGAGGAATATAATGACCTGTTGATGGCACTGGAAGAGTTTGGCTATGTTTTTGTCAGTCTCTCTTAGATCCCCAGCACAATACCATGGCACGATTGATAAACAGAGGCATCAAACGCCGTGGTATTGGCGTGGACACCCCCAATAATTCCAATAAAATGCACGTTGACGTTATCGATGCACGTTCTCGGCCCACCCAATTCCGTATTCAGCCACATATGCTCTCACGACTCACAAGAAATGTGCTTTTCAGCCCAATAATTATCACAATGCAAGGCGATCGGGGTGAAGTCCGTCTCCGGAGCCACCGAGTGCACTGAAGCATCCAGCTCGCCACACACGATGCACCGCATCCAGCCTGAGCAGGAAGTCCCCACGCCCACTTGGCATTTCCAGCCTTGAAGGGTTAAGCCACCTGACAATCGTGCAGTTGTTGTTTGTTGATCAGTTGCAGTGGCTGGCTGCGGCCCAAGAGGGGTTCCCGCCCTCCCTTGGTTCCTTCCTCATGGGAGTCTCCGATATTTTGAGAAACTGACCAGACCGTTTGTCTTGGGGCTAAGGGCTTTGTTATCTTATTTATAATAACCCGACGGTCGTCAACGACGTTCCCTTGAGCCACGCCGCCTTACAATTTATCAACCTAACCTGCTACCACTCTTATACATCACACTAGAACCTACTATCGTATCGTTGCCTATCCACAGCGTACCCTCCGCATTGCCACTTGAATTTCTCAATGTTCAATATTTGGACCGCTTCCCTCCTGGCCGGCCTGCTGATCGCCTCGGTGTATGCAGGCTGTCCAGATAAGTCAGAATATCCCAAAGTCACACTTGGGTGGGGCTCCTATCTGCCCACGGACTGCGATTCTACTCTAGACGTAAGTGTCTCACCTGGCACTCGACTCTCGAAACTCCGAGTCTTGTGATTAACATCCAATTTAGATTTACATATTCCGCAACATTCGTTTTGGGAAAGCCCCTGACGGTTCATCTGGTGGAACCCGCCGCTTTGCACAATCCCAACCTCCAGCCGACATCTCAAACCCCCAGGATGTCATTATAGAACCACCAACAGGGCCCACGGCTTGTCTCGCGGTCCCGGTACCGAATAACAACGGAGACAAAGAGCACAATACTCCCGACTACGGCAGTCCCATCCAAGCACCAGGCGACAGTAGCACCGATACAAGCGAAGACTGCCTCTTCTTGGACGTTTACGTCCCAATCTCTGCCATCCCCACCAGTGCCGAGAGTGAGACAGTTGCCACTCCGCTTCCCGTCGTGGTTTGGATATACGGTGGCGCCTATCTGTTCGGGTCCAAAGACGGTGGGCTGGCGAATAAGCTTCCATTCTATGATGGCCATGGCCTGATCCAAGGAGCACAAGCCCTCGGGTCCAATCTAATCTTCGTCACTGGAAACTACCGTCTCGCTCATCTCGGCTGGCTGGCAGGACCCATCGTGAATGACATGACTGATCCGGATCAAGCCGTCACAAATGCGGGATTCACAGACCAGCGACTTCTCCTTGAATTTGTCCAGTCCTACATTGGTCACTTCGGCGGGGACCCCGGCCAGGTCACCGCCTTTGGGGAGTCAGCAGGAGCGAGCAGCATTTTACATCATCTCGTTGCTAAGAATGATGATGGGAGTCCCCGCGATCCTCTGTTCAAGCAAGCTGTCATGCAGAGCCCGGCATACCAGTGGATTTGGGACCAGACACCCAGCGGCGTTTCCCAAGTCATCTTTGACAACTTTACAGTCAATGTGCAACCATGCAGTGCCTACCAGGGCGTCGAGGCCCTCTCGTGCGTCCAAAACAACGCAACCTCGGATCAGATCCAGGCCGCCATGACTGCATACGGGAACATAGCCTACTCTACAGGCATTTTCAACCTCGGCCCTGTAGTAGACGGCACGACATTCCCATCCCTCCCAGTGCAACTGCTCGAGTCTGGAAAATTTCAGTTCCACCCAAGAGTCACCGCTATCATTGCCTCTCACGTGGCAGACGAGGCCGCCAGCTTCGTGCCCAAGTACGCAACATCAGATTCGGGGTTCCAACTGCTCCTGGACTACTTTCTACCCGGTACTTCGACGGTCCGCACTTCCCAGAAGAAGTGCATCACCACGCGCTATTCCAACTACGAGATAGAAGATCAAGCCAACCAAGTCATTCAGGACTCCATGTTTGTCTGCAACGTTCGGTTTACCTACGATGCTGTTGAAGCAGCATCGGCAGCAGCATCAACCTCTTCCTCAACAAAGGCTGTAGGCAAATCCCCATCCATCTGGCTCATGGACTACGCCTTTTTTGCCAAAGCCATCCTCGGTTACGACCTAGCACAGCACGGAACAGACCTGATGCCCACCTTCTGGAACGACGCCACCACTCAAGACCCGTCCGGCGTGGTCCAGTTCATCTGCGATCATGTCAAGCAAATACTACCGGCGGCATGTCGGATGTATCTGAATAACATTTATTTCCCCGCCATGGTCAACATGCGACCGACCTACCAAGCCTACATGGCCAGTTTTATCACGAGTGGGAATCCCAACCCGAGCAGCGGCAAGCTGCCTGTCTGGCCGGCCCCCTCAGGGGACGGGAATAATGTGCTACAGATCACCAACCTGATGCCGAACTTTGTCCAAACGGAAAGCCCGGACCAGTTGATTCTCGAGGATACGTGCCAGTTCTGGAAGACGATGGCTGATTCGGCGACGAGCGGGACGGCTCCGGATGAGAAGATATGTGTGCCGAAGCCGAACCTGGGAGTGGATAAAGCTGAAGGTGAGAATGGAGCTGAAGGTGAAGGGCAGGGAATTAGGAAGGAGGAAGAAAACCCGATTGTTTGGGATGAGTTGTGATTTATGACAACTACCCGGATCTTCACTGTTGGGCCAGCTGGTAATACATGATATTAAGGGTATGGAGCAATCCATAATCCGTCACTATATACGGTTGACCATGATGGCCTCACACTCTGATGCAATGGTATACAGTAACCTGCAAATATTGACTGATCTGGCTGCTGATTTTCCGACCAGATTCGACTGCCCGAGCTGAGCTGCAAGCCCTGAAGACCATACAGTTTTGATGGTTCGGGTATCCTTGAGTGTGCGGTGTTGTCAATACCTAAACCCTCTCATATTGCGGACTTCTATATGTTCCATATCATCGTATGATACAGGTTCAACATGCCCCGCCATACAGACATTGAGCTCGAGGACATCGGGGAGCCCGTCAAGCCAATTCCAACCACCGAGGTTATCGAACTCACCGACAGGCGATTTATACCGAAATAGGTCGCTCGTCGCTCAGTGTTGCCCTTGCCAGCATCGTTCCGGTCGTACTCGTTCTTCGCGGCTTCCAACGTTTGGACAATCTCAGCACTTGGGATCGCCGAGCAACACCATTCATCATGATCTATTGTTAGTGGTCCAGGTGTGGTGGGTTTGCAAGAAGACCCCAACGCCACTGCCATATCATGACAGTTACCTCTCTGTTGCGTGGCTTCTCAAGACAAGTCATGGTCCAGCATGGTCACAAAGTGCCTTGTGCGGCTAACGGAAAGGGACTTGCAGAAGGGCTGGGGCAGTTTGGTCCCATGGCGTACAGAGTAGAGCCGACCAAGGATGGACTGGAGGAATGGGGGCTTCGGGGCAGTGGCTAAAGGCTTACTTTCCATGCTGGACTCTGACAAATACCTTTGACGAACGGGGAAAACGGCAACCTTTCTTACAAAAGGAGTTACCAATGCGAAGCAGAGAAGTTAACATTGTTGATTTTGTGGTCTTATGTCTAGATTCGGATGCCTCATGCCCAGTCACTACGTATTCACTAGTGCTGGCACGTAAACAGGCAAGGGTCTTTTCATTCCAAGTTAGTCTGTGTAGCCTAGAATACTACGTTATGTAAAACAGCTCTTGAAGCTAATAGCGTGAGCTGGGCGGATGCCTCGGGGGACATGCATATAAGATGGAGCAGGACTCCTCAGCCCCACAGAAGCCAACAGCCAAGTATCGGCCATAGTCGGCCATTCGAGTAGTTTGTAACCCGTAGGCAGGCACGCAGGTCAGGCCATTCAGATCCTGCCTTGGCGTCCGGGCAACCGAAAGTTCACGATGTGACATGGACTCCTCCCTCGGCACAAACTTATGCACACTTTTGGACTTTTTTAACGACACTGTAGATCCTTGCTGGAAGAACCAAACTAATGGACTTTATGGTTATAGGATTCCATACCACACCTTGGAGTTTGTGTAACTATCACGAGTTATTTTGGGGGTACAAGTATTACTTATCGGGAGTTGCCGAAGCTCCCATTCTCTTTGCCTTTCACCGAGCCAGTAGCCGTGGCCAAAGAAGCGGCACAGTATCGAATATCGATATCCCACAGAAAGTATTTGGCATATGCACATATGCACATATCAAATGCATATGCACGGGGCTTCGGCCAATGAGCCGTACACATGTACACGTGTAGAACCACACCGCCCACGTGGAAGCCGCGGTACTCAGAGCCGGGAAGGAGCAGAGGCGGGGAGGAGGACGCTTAAGCTTCCTTTGGACTGCGCTAAGCCAAGTGTAGTAAATGTGGTGGCAGAGAACTGCCGTCGTGCCGTATCATCTCTTCGGTCTGAAGGCCTCTGTGGTTTATTACCGTCACCGAGACTCTCGCTCAACACACCATAACCCTCAGAGGTGGTGCCGGGAGGGTTTTGTCCGACACACACCGTAGCAGGTCGTGTTCCCAGCATCTTCGTTTCCATGAACAAGCTTCTGTTTAACTCCTCCCGGGCCGGTTTCAAGACCGCAATACCTAACGCTCCAGGCAAACGACATCCAGCTTGTTGCGGCAAAATATCTCACTCTGCCAATGTCGATTGACTCGATTCCGGCTTTGCAGGAGAAAAACTCAGATCATCGGAATTCGCTCCACTCTAGCAGACTATTTATTACCATGATGTATTGTGTCGGGCTTTCTCCGTAAATCAGCATCTTACGAGTCACGACAAGGCTCCCCAGTCGCCGACTCCCCACATCCAAGAACAACACAACCCACCGACCTTAGCGAGAACGAGAACGGGCCGCAACATGATGCAACCTTCTTGCGAGGAGACGTGCAAAGTTCACACCCACAAGCGTCGGTGAGAAGTAGTCAAAAAAAACCCCTACAGAGTACGGAATACGGATAAAGGTTACCTAGAACAGAGAGCTGCACATGTAATACCTATGTAGAATTCCTTCGGAAATACGGAGAAGCAAGGAAGATTCACCGAGGTGGACACTAACGACGCCACGCCGAGTGGGGGATACCGTTTGAGTGGATAGTTCGCCCAAAGATAGCACCGGGGATGGACTAGCGACGCCGGGGAAGGGACCCATGGGGTCCCAAAACCTTCTTGCCCTCTTTTGGTGAAAGCCCTTGTCACTAGTCCAAGGTACACCTGAGACAGTGGGGGGGAGGTGGATTGGTAGACAGTTGAATCCACGAGCCCGCTTTCGGTCCCTGGTATTTCGACTTTTCTCCCTCATAACTTGGATGCCTGGTTTAATAGTAAGAAGAGCTAATCGTAGACTCGTTACTTCAAAGAACCGTCTAATCGTCGTCCGGGTCGTGCAACGCGAGGACTTAGTGTACAGAAAACAATCCACTCGTATCATCCTTGCTACGGGTTAGTTACCAGAAGAAAGCAAGCAATGAAGGTCTTGGCTGGGGGCATATACGAGACTACGACACTGAACTGCAGATATCGAATTCAAGAACCAACAGCTGCAAGCTGCAGCTGCAGAAGCAGCTTATCGGATTATTGGCTGCAGAATGTAACCACATAACTTCTTTGGGACGGACTGCACTAGACTAGACCCGATACCCTGGGTAGGCCGTCCTAAGCCCGGCCGATATCCTGGTGGGTGGTTCTGTGATGCAACAAATTGGAAAGCATGGCATCCCTGCACCATGTGTCGAACCAGAAATGCACTGATTCCAATCTATTGTACGAGAATGTGACTCTGTGTGCATGTGGAATCGCGGATTTTCTACCAACATGCAGAACGCTAGCCTGGGACCCCGGGCGATGGCGACAGAGTCGTGGGAGTCCACTTTGCAATGAAGATATCATGAAGCCCAGTCCCCGTCTTTCCACCACGGCTTTTTCTTTCTTCTCATCGTCCTCGGTCCCTCTTCACTCCTCACTTCCTTCCTTAGCCAGCGCCCATCATGGTGGCCATCAAGCAGCTCAGTTGCCTCCTTTCGGCTCTTTCACTCGTGACCGCCTCATCTGCTGCCCGGGTCAAGCGTGATGAGTTCACGCACGAGGAGATCGTCCAGGGCGACGCCCTTGCAGCCCTGGCCGAGGTAGCTCTCGAGGAAAGCTTGCCTACGGATATCTCGTCGGCCAAGATGGTGCGCCGCACCTTTGGCGGCTCCTGCAATGCCAGGAACGTCAAGATCCGTCGGGAATGGCGCACCCTCAGCAAGAGCCAGCGCAAGAACTACATTGCTGCTGTCAAGTGCATGCAAAACAAGCCCTCCCTCCTGGCGCCCGGTGTCGCCCCAGCCTCCAAGTCCCTCTTTGATGACTTTGTGGTCATCCACTACCAACAGACCATCTTCATCCACAATACTGTAAGGATTCTTATTCCCAACCCATTATTGACACAGACTGACCTTTGACCAGGGAAATTTCCTCACCTGGCACAGATATTACACCCACGTGTATGAGCAGCACCTCAAGGCGTGCGGCTACACCGGTAGGTTCAGTCCTCGCTGCCCACCGCACTCTCAGCTAGTAGGTCGCTAACATGCCGACCCCTCCAGGCACTGCCCCCTACTGGGAATGGAGTCTCGACGTCAACAACCCGGCCGCCTCCCCCGTCTTTGACGGCTCAGACACCTCGCTCGGTGGAAACGGCGCTTACTTTCCTCATGAGGGCCTGATCCTCTCCGAGCCACCACTCGCGGACACGGCACCCCTTTTGATCCCTCTCCCGGCCGGAAACGGCGGAGGCTGCGTCACCACCGGCCCCTTCGGCAACATGACCGTCAACATCGGTGCCGCCGCGCTAGGAACGTACGGCAGCACAGCTTCCTATGCCGCGCCCGACCCTCTCGGCCTGGGCAACTCGCGCTGCCTGAAGCGTGATCTCAACTCTGGCATTGCCAAAAAGTACAACACTTTTTACAACTCGACGAGCTTGATCCTGAACTACAACAACATCGAGCAGTTCCAGGGCCATATGCAGGGCGATCCCCGCATTGTGCGTGGCCAGATGGGCGTTCATGGTGGTGGCCACTTCATCATCGGGGGTGACCCCGGTGGTGATCCCTTCATCAGCCCTGGTGACCCGGCCTTCTTTTTGCATCACGGCCAGATCGATCGTCTTTACTGGATCTGGCAGGCGCTGGATTTCCCCAACAGACAGGTCAGTGTCCCTTCTTTTTTCTTTTCTCCTTGTCCTTTTGCCGCCAATATGGAAACTAACCCTCGCATCTAGAATGTCCATGGTTCCAACGTCTTTATGGATCTCTTCCCCAGCGCGAATACCACGCTGGATGACATTATTGACATCTCGCCGCTTGCCCCGCCTGTCAAGATCAGGGACATGATGAACACACTGGGTGGCTCGCCGTTGTGCTATGTCTATCTTTGAGTTGCGTGTCTAAGGGTACTGGGAAATAAGGGGGATCCAACTATTGTGAATTAGCTATCTCTCAAATTCATAAGAGCTTATCGTGGCTTCTGTTTGCTTCATGTTGGCTCTTGTAGTGGTCCATTGATGTCAAGTAAGCGCCGGTGGTGACTGTTGAAACTCTAAATTAGTTCGTCCCGTTCTCTAGCAACCCTTTCATCTCCGGTGAGATGGCGAAGAAGGAAACTGGAAAAAGCGGAAAGAGCTTCGGGGTGTGGGGTAGCACAAGGACCATGTTTCATGCATGCCCAGAGAAACCAGAGCAGGGAGAAGGGTGAGCTCCTTCCTCCAGGCAGCGGCACGTGATCTTTGTGGCTGGTCTAGACCCAAACGACTCGACGAGATGCAGAACGACAACACCACACACCCGTGTCATACCTACCCTAACCCCACTTGACATATAAGACGGAAAGAACGGTCACTGCAGGCGAGTTTAAATCGACTGATGGTCAGCACTTCGGTTTTCACCAACGCCATTCAAATCTTCCACCCTTCAACAAACTTTCCGCCTCTTCCGCGGCTATCCATCATCCCTTGCTTCCCAGGACACAATCCACTACGCCTTCGGCATCACGTTCAACTCTTCTTATTACTGTATCTCATTCCAAGCAGTGTTCATATCTTTTAACTCAACGTGGACGTGCAAGCAAACCCAGAGCTGCCACCCCGCAAGACCGTCAAAACAATGAACCCGCAAACCGCCTGCCGGCTAGCCAAACTAGCCGCCGAGATCCGGCTCCAAATCTACGCAATCTACCTCGACCTCGAGCTCCAATCAAGCCGCGTAATGACTTACTCGACCACTTACCTAACCGACCTCTCGACTCCGCGCATCTACCGAGCCTCCGCGCCACCCCCCTTAGCCCAAACATGCAAGTTCTTCTACATCGATCTGGAACCTCTCTTCCGCCACGTGTTCGCCATCCACGTCATGCCCGCCCGCTGGGGCTTGCGCGTCGGCATGGGCGGGTACGGCTCCCCTTCACCGGCCGAATCCGACGGTTGTAGATGGGATCCTGCCAAACCGACCGACGGAGGCGGGCTCGTCCTCACGCAGATGAAGAAATGCTATTTGCGCCTGAGTGACCCCGAGATGGAGGGTCTTGACGCTTTGTCGGATTTCTTTGCCCAGGTGACGAGTAACGCTGAGCGAGAGCGCTGTAAGGAACAATTGTGGGATTTTGAGGGCCACGAGCGTGGCCGCGCGCGAGGGATTAGGAGGTTGCCGGCGGGACTTGGGCTTCGAGTTGTGCCGATACAGGGTGGTGGAGTGACGACCATTGGTTGGCCGGTGGGGCAGGGTAGTGCTACGGCGGCGACTGGCGGGACCTTGGGCATCTTGAGGGGCATGGGAACGTATGCTCCTGAGATGGGGCCTTCGAGGAGGAACGGACTGGGTAAAGCGGCTGAGGGTGTTCGGGAGCTTGTATTTGACTATGCGCCTATCAGGGGGGTTGGGTGTAAAAAGGTTGTATCGGAGGCGATGGCCGAGGTTAAAGCTGAGCAGAGGCGGAAGATTGAAAAGAGGTTCTGGCGACTGGTTCGTGGCATGAGAAATTTGCAGGTTTTGAGGATTCGAGGAGATGAGTGTCCTGGATGGTGGAAGGGGTATCTGGAGGAAAAGATGGCCAGGAGGATCAAAGCAGGGAGAATCCGGATTATAGTAAATGCTTGAGGAGACGACGTCACGACAGCGAGGATAGGACCCTAACACGGTACTGACGGTAGTATGTCTAACAGACACAGAATGTCAATTAGCGTGTAGCGAGGAAAATGGTATAGGGAATAACCAATAAACATGATGATATCGATGATTTTGCTGACTTATACGGATGTTTTTGTCGTCAAAGTCGTTAGTTCTTTTGAACATTCTATCATTACAACAAGATCTCTCCAACAGTGCCATAAAATGTTGCTCAATTATGCTCATTCTGATTTTCGGCTCGGGCAGCAACTAATAATGAACAACAAAACAAGATTTCATTTCCATGCCCAACCAGGTATCAAGACCGTTGTTCATACCCTGTTATGAAGATCTCACAGATTCCCACTACCAAAGCCGGAAGGGCGTCAAACGAGCCGCAGCAGCAGTGGACGATCTCGAGGTCGGCGGCAATGTGGAAACTGGAGCAGAGGGAGTGTCAGTGTCCGTAGTGGTGACGATAACGGTCGTCTCGGTACTCTGAGTCTCGCTTGGCTCTGTGCTGGCAGTATAAGTCTCCATTTCCTGCTCGAAGCAGACGAGTAGGAGTAGGAACCGAAAAATACCATTTCACGAATCACGTGATAACCATCATGGCGGCTTTCAAGGCCACAACAACAAACACTGCTCGCAAGTCCAACAGAGCCAAGAGACAGACAGGACAGTGTGAATAAAAGAAACTCACCGGTCGAAGAAACGCCCGTCTCACTTGTCCCCGTCGTCGTCGTCGTCGACAGATCACTTGAACTGGATCCACCGCTCCCCGTGCTACTCGGCCCTCCACTTCCAGAGGAAGGACAATCCGTCGGCGTCACAACGGTCGTCTCAGTCTGGCACCCTTCCAACCCGGCACAGCCCATCCCGCACGGGTGGGCATCGTACTTGGTCACCGGCTGGTCGGGACATCCGCATGGGGCGGTGACGGTCAATGGAGCGATGCAGGCGATGGTGACGCACTCGCTGCAGACTTCTGTTAGGCTGAGGATCGTCGGGCAGGTTGTTACTGTGGTCTGGGACGGGATGTCGTTGCTGAAGGGCGGCAGGTCGTCGGTGAATGTGCGGGTTATTGTTTCTGAGAGGGTCTGTGGCGGGTTGGTTGGGAGGGTCAGGTGGATTGATTGGCCTGATACTAGGACGGCGGTTGATCTGCTTGGAGTTAGAATTATTTTCTTTCAGTTGTATTTCGGGGTTCTTGAGAGCTTGTTGGTTGATAGATGACAGTGTTTATGTGAGGTTGGGGTTGATACTCACGTGATAAGTGATACGGCCATCACCGCCGCGCTGGAGGGAGAAAAATGGACCATTATTGCAAAGATTTGAGAAAATTACGAAAAGATAATATTAGGTGAAAAGGAGGGATCAAAGCATGCAAGAGATCAATCGGGGTCGGGCAGGCTTATAATACGTAGTCGGCAACCACCTTGTTGTTGAAATAGGAAGGTGGAACAGGACCTGTCGAAGAAAAAGGTGAGAGAAACAGGAAACTTGAAACATTTTTCTGGATGATCTTTCTTGGGCTTTTCTCGTCAGGTGCCTGTTAGCGTGTCACTTGGCGGTCGGGCAGTGCCATATTGGCCGCCCGGCACTCGAAGACAGCACATCGGTCGGGGAAGCATTGCGGGGGGTTTCAGCCGCTTCGGGAAACGAGATGGCGGGGAGCTCGTGGAGGGTTCAGGGGGCTTGATTGGCGAGCTTGAGGTGCTGCGTCATCAATACGACACAGCGTTGATTGACCTTCTTAAAGCATTCGTCTCCGTCAGGTGATCGACGTCGGTCGTTTGTGATTCCACACTCTTAGAGGGGAAGATTAATGCTGTGTAAGTTGAGCATATTGGGATGTGTTGGACATTGTTCTTGAGCCCAAGTGGTGCAAGTCAAATCTTCGACATCCGGAGGTACTTTCACTGTCACATCACAAACGTTGCTAGTGGCTGCTGCACGTTGCCCGGCGGCTGATGTTGACGTGGAAGATACCGAGATACCCCCTGTGAGCTGGATGAGCTGAACTGGCGGTCCGGCCATCTGGACCAACAGGAAGAAGACATGAAAGACAGACCTACAAAGTGGGGACATGCTAGGACGTTTTAGTGAGTAAGCTCAACTCAAAGAGGAAAATAGGTGTGTCAACAGGTCATGTTCTCGAGGTATCCAGAGACTGTTCCACTCGGAAGAAAGATGAAGAGGACCTGTCCCCATACGGATACTCTCTTTATATTAGTATGACAAGAGCAATCACCCATCAGCTCGCGTTTCTTCGTATAAAAATCATATGCCCGCTGGCTAACTAAACTTCTCGAACGACAATGATCTCTTGGACAGCCCGGCAGGTGATGAAAGTCCCGATGATGCGAATTCAACTTGACTAACTAACACCTCTTGACTCTAGTCGAGATTCGCAAGACCAATCAGCAAGTAAGTAGTTCACTGGACTGGCTGAATTTACTTACAAGGCTTATTTATCAAGTCGATTCCGGTTCCCAAAAGTTGCGTGCCAGGGTTAGGGTTATGAGTGATCAAGTACTGATCACCTCAGTCACAATCTAGTATAACCTAGTAGTACAATCTTGGACAGGAAAATGCCGCTGAATTTAGCAAGTGATATTACCTGTTTTATTATACTTCGCGAATCTTATGTACAAGCGGCAGCAGACGCTCTACACGATTCATCACTAGGTAATCTAGGGAGTATGGTCGTCGATAGTCTAAAACATCTAGACCTAGACAATATCCTGCATCGAGAACAATCAGAACATGCAGTTACGGAGTGGGTAGGTATACCACATTTTCAGCTCTTAGCTTCCGCCGTATCTTGCATGATCACAGTCATTTTGGGAACCATACATGTCTAGCGGCATGTCAGTGGCCAGTTGAACGTGCCATGCTCTTCTCTCATTGATCGAGATATTGAGCTATTTTCTATCGTGCGTCCGAGACATAAGGCCTAGCCCAGTCCCTCAACACCGATATCCACATCCGGCACGAACTCCGTAGCCATATAGCCACTCGGGGGCGTACAGACATGCCCATAACGAAAGCGGCACAGATGAGGATCAATACTGTAAGTATAAATAAAGCCAGTCACACTATCTCGATGCTAAGGATTTGGCCCTTTGACTTTCTCACGCATACATATTTCTGTCTGGTGAAGTGCCACCAAAATGGACCAAGACAAAGCAGCCGAGCTGTTCCTCTGGATTCTCACCAATCCAGATGACTGCGAAGACAAGAAACAGCAACTTGCCCACGCGTTTGACCACGATCCCGAGACAGTTCTGAGGGCAGTGAAGGATGTTGCTGACGGACAATCCAATAATTTCAACCCTCCTGCTTCCCAATTCACCGCCCTTGTCCCAGAAGATATCGCCACTCTGACCGGAGCTGCCCCCGAAGGACAAGCAGCCTGGAGCAACTGCATCCAGTAACAATCCTTCACCCCTCACCAGACGCGCACCCCGAGTTCCCTCGCCGAGCTAGTCGCCATCGTCAATGACTCCCGCGAGCAAAACCTCCGCGTCCGCGCCGTCGGATCAGGCCACTCCTTCTCAGACATAACCAACGCCCAAGACGCCGTCCTCTTGGACCCGCGCACAGGACTGAACAATGTGCTGCCCTTGGATCCTTCCATCCTACATGCCGGTCCCGACCCAGCCAACATGATTCGCATCCAAAGCGGCATCAAAGTCGCAGACCTCAACGCCGCGCTCGACGCCCGTAATCTGGCCCTAATCAACATGGGTGCCTATGACGGCCAGACAATCTCGGGCGCCTTATCAACCGGTACTCACGGTTCAGGGGCACACTACGGCCCCATGGCAGATGCGATCCTCTCGATCGTGCTAGTCAGCGAGTCGGGCACCGTCTACCAGATTGAACCGTCCCCTTCTTCTTCTTCTTCTTCTTCTTCTTCTTCTTCTTCGTCTTCTTCTTCAGATCCATCACCGACGCTGCCAAGTTCCCGGGCCATCTATCTGAAGTCCCCACTGTCCCCGTGATCCTGAAGCAAGACGACGATTGGTTCAGCACAGCAAAGATAGCAATGGGCTGCCTTGGGCTCATCTACAGCTATACTCTCCGTGTAACAGCGGCATTTAGTTTGTCCGAAACGCGAAAGATGTCAACCTGGGAAGCCGTCAAGCACACCTGGCCACCATCAACTTTCGACTCGGGGAAATGGCACTACGAGCTGCTAATCAACCCGTACCCCGACACCGACAAGACGACCTACCACAATTGCATCACCGTCGAGCGGGAACGTCTCACTCCCCCGCAGGTGAAACCCCGAGGAGCTCGGTTGAGCTGGTTCAGCCAGCTCCTCGAACAGGGCGCCGTGGAAATGTCCAGACTTTTGGTTTGGTATCTCAACCACGTGCCGCGGTCCAGTCCGGGGGCTATCAACCAGGCGTTGAAGTTCCTGCCGGATTACGACCCGCCGTATGTGGACGTTAGCCACAAGGTGTTTACCCTGGGGGTTGAGAATACCGTGCCTGCCTGGGCGCTGGAGCTCCATTTTGAGTTCGAGATGGGCACCGAAGCTGGCAACAGCAAGTTCAAGGCGGTGATTGACAAGGTACTGGAGACTTTCCGAGGTCTGGCCCAGCAGCGCGGATGGTATATCGCCGGTCCGATTGGAGTGAGGTTCGCCAAAGGGAGTGACGCGTTTTTGGCACCTGAACAGGCTGGTGAAGGACTCGTGACGTGCACGGTGGAATGTGACATGTTGTGGGGGATTCATCATGATACAGAGCTGCTGGGCGCTATTAAGGAGGAGATATGCAACGGGGTTGGAGAAGTCAAGACTGTGAGGGTGCATTGGGGCTTGGATTGGGGCTTTACAACGGCTGAGGATGTTAGGAGGTGGTATCCAGATTTGGGCAAGTGGCAAGCTGTTTTCAGGGAGGTTAACAAGGGGGCCATGTTTGATAATGCTTTCACGGAGAGGTTAAAGCTGAGGGAGTAACTCATGCGAAGGGGGTTTCTAATAGTGTTCTTTTCTTTCGTTCTCGGATAAAGATAATTACAAGTTGATATTGCTTGAACACGATATATTATTATTGTTGTTGTATTACTAGCGGTGTTGAACGAATGCAAATGTTAGTATGTTGAGTTCCGGTGCACCATTGCCTCAGACTGCGGGTCCAGATCATCTACTGCAATTGCTCGCCTGGCTGCTTGTTTAAGTGGCAGTGTCGTGCTTGTCCCGGCGGTCTCTTCATCACCTCTTCTTTCCTTCCGTATCTCCATCGCCAATTTCCCGAACTCCCGCGCAGCCAACAACATGCTACAGACTCCAGTGAACAGGAAGATTGTCTGAAAAGTTCCACGTGGTCCTTCAATGTCAGGTGTACTGATCTGGTTCCCCCTGAGCATACGCTCTACAGATACTATGCTCACGATGGGCCCAAGGAAATTGATGATGCAATAATGAAAGAAAAGAAAGTCTGACTGGTTGGCGGGGTGGAACTAACTGTCGATCCAGTCTGTGGTCGTTTGGGCCGTAAAGCCGACACCAGAAACGAAGAGATGGGAAGATAAGGCCTATGTGCAGGGCATATGCCGAGAATAAAAGCTGCTGCGGTGACAGGCCCGAATTGTATCCCTTTATTAAGACCAATAAGGTGAGTAACAAAGATGATGCCGAATATAGATGCGAATAGAGCCGATACAGTAGTTGCGCCCATGACCCAACGTTCACTTCGTACATCGAATAAGAAAACAATAGCCGCTACTTCGCCCTTCTGAGTTGCAGCCGCACATTTGGTCAGTTGGGTCTTGTTCAGTCCCGATTGCCAGAACCAGGCTCCAAAGAGTGAGTACGTTCCAAAGAGAATATTTTGGAAAATGAGCGCAAATCTGGGTAGAGCTTGGATTTCTTTCCGTGCTTCGTCCCACGACCCACATAATCGACATCGTGAACGCCGCCTGGAATCTTGCGGTCGGGGTGATTCAGGTGATAGGATTCGTTGTAGAAAAGGCCCACGGTGAGGTAGTATGAGATCAGGTAGTCGACGGAGAGGGCCGAGCCTGCCGCAATATCGATAGCGGCAGCAAGGGCAAGGGCACCGCCGAGAACGTTGTTCACGGTTCGCATCCGCGCGAGAGATTCCCACGACCCGATGTCGCGGAGGATGAAACCCGATGCCCATTGGAGATACAAGCCGATCCGAACCCCCAATCCGTAGATATCGCCATTTCCGAGCGTTTTCAGGTTACAAAGCGACATTGTAGGCGCGATGTGGTGGTGTCTGTCGGTGGTCCTGCTTTTGGTCGAGCAACGAACATTCACCGGCAAGAGTTTGGAAGGTATGGTACGGAGTATCAGGCACCAATCAACCACCCAAATATTGGCTGGTCACTCTGGGGTTGGCTCATGTTGGGAGTTGGCAGGGGCCAGATCACGGGACTGGTCAGTCTGGCAGTTACACAAAACAGGACAGTGTAGGATTAGGGGCTAACCCTAACCCTCAATGCAGGACTTCAGTCCTAGAGTCAGGGCCAGCCGAGCTAACGAAAACAACGAGAAGCAGTACTAAAACTTGCTCGGGGCATATAATTCACTATTCTTGCCCTTTGTACAGCGTATCGGGGGATTACCGCCACCGCCGAGCCATAGACCGGAGCAACAACTGCTCCGGGAGCCAAATATGTCCAAATCTGGTCGTCAACGCCGGGCGTGGTCGTGCTGGGTGCGAACAGTGGCTGGATGGAGACTCCTGACAGGTATTGTGAGCTTTCGTAAGCTTTCGTACAACAGATGAAGATGCCAATCTAGAATCTTCGTCCAGGGCTTTGACCTTGAGGAGAAGATTCCAGGGTCTCCACATCAGCCCTATGACTGACGTGTGAGTCGAAGGTGACGTGGACTCGAGTCTCTTGCTCAAAATGCCGGCAGTAATTGAGAAATTAATTTACCATGGTCCTGGGACCGGCAGATCTCGTCAACCTTTATCCTGCGTCGCGTCCTATCACGAGATAGAAAAGGGCTGTGCAGCTCCAAGCCATGCAAGCCGTCGGAGTACCATCCTCCCAAAACCCGAAGGTCAAAGTACGTGCCGAATCTGTGATTGGAGGACCTAGTGGAGACAAAGTTGTCACCGGACAGCCCCGAGGTATGTCTCGTGTCTGATTGGACTGGAATCGCCCGTTGGTCCCGTTCCAGCGACGAGTCCTCCTGGTAGAGGATATGGAACTAACCATTATTCAGGACATTCTCGGCGTGGGCTGTTTGGACTTTATTTTGACGTCCTACGAGTCCTGCAGGGCGAATGTCTGTTTGTAGGTGCCTGGAATCTGTTGTGTGAACTTGTGTCCGTGGAACAAGGATGCCGCCTTTTTTTTCCGCTGCTCTTCTCTTGCTCATTTATACTCTTAAAACCACCCCTTGTTGAATCATTGTCTGACGACGCGGCAGAACGGTTCACTATCAATGCAGGCCACGTTGATGCATGGAGTAAGAAAGTGACACATTCGGGTTTCCCCGGGGATCTATAAGCATGGCCTCCTTTGGTCTTGGGCCAGCCAGGAAGAGAGGCAGCTTGGAACAAAAGAGCCCGGCCGAGTTTGAGACCATCGAACTACAGTGAGCCCAGCCTAGAAGAATTAAGCTGATTATTAGATTGAAGGGACATCTAACACGCGCAGCAGCAACATACCATCTTCAGGATGGCCTCTACCAAACCGTACTCTACCTCTTCCAGACCATACTCTACCTCTTCCAGACACTGCAACCTCACAGCCGGCAATCGACTCAACTACAAATTCAGATACACGCCCCATCGGACATGCACCACACAGGATAGACTGGGCATTATGGCAACCAAGGCACTCATCGTCGGATGCACTCATGGGCGAAAACCTAAACCCGAGACGGAGCAGCATAACTTGGCCAGTCGGGGTTCAAACGGCACTGTTCGTGGTCGTGGCCATACTGTTGACCAATGCGGCAATCACCATGTGGACTAGCATAACCATGACGGTAAGCGACGGGATTGGGACGCTCCATGTCGGGCCGTGTGAGGAGGTCAAGCAGACGGGTCTCGGACTACACATCTTGATCAACTTCTTGTGTACCTCACTTCTTGGGGCAAGCAACTTTTGCATGCAATGCCTCAGCTCGCCGACCCGGGATGAGCTAGACGAACAGCATGCGCAAAAGCGGTGGTTGGAGATTGGCGTGTTGAGCGTCCGGAACCTCAAGTCGATCGCCAGACGTCGAGTGTGGTTGTGGTTTGTTTTGGGTGCCAGCTCTTTCCCAATTCACTTATTGTGAGGATTCCCGAAGGTGTCAACGCCGCCTGGAAAGATCAGATCCTTCTGCTAACATGTCGTGTGAATTCAGGTTTAATTCAGCCATTTTTGTCAATCTCACGTGGGCCCCCCTTCCCTATGCCATGTGTCAGGGCCGATAAATACTGACCACTTGTAACAGAGCCAACGAATACACCGTGGCTCTCGTAACCAATGACTTTGTCAAAGGGGCAAGGTTCTCCGTTCCAGAAAACGTGGCATCAGAGATGGCTCCCATCTTGGTTGCCATGCAGCAGAATCTGTCCACCCCTAGGTACGAACGCCTCGAGTCCGTGGATTGTATCAAGGCGTACAAGGTCGACTTCTTATCCGATAGAAGGAACGTGGCAGTAGTAGCCGTTCAAACAGACGAGGAGCCCAGTCCGTTCTTGGGTTACATGAAATGGACCTACAACAAGATTCAAAACTCATGGGTGTGCGGCGGAAACATCACGGATGAAGGCCGCATAGCCCCTGAAGATATAGACGACTACGACTGTACCGCCGAGGATGCTTTGGAGAGCCTGCCTATTGCATTTGGTGACTATGAGATGGATTACTGTCTGAGTGAACGGGTACGGCATGGCTGCCATCTGCAGTTTTCACTGCCCATCATGTTGATTGTCATATGTTGCAACACCGCCAAGGCAGTCGCCATCGCCATCATGCTCTCCAAGAAAGAGATAACGCTTCTCACTCTTGGGGACGCGATTGCGAGCTTCTTGGACCGGCCTGACCCGACAACCAGGGGCATGTGCACGTTGACGATGAAAGATGTCAAGTCCGGGTACTGGCCGGACAATCCCGAGGCTAGTCGATGGCAATACTCTAAGCATTTTCGATGGGAAGCGGTCGGATTGTGGCGATGGGTCGGCAGTAATGTCTTGTGAGTTCATGTTGTCCCCCGGATCTGTCGCTTCCAATCACCCCCAAACAGCGCTTTGTCTAACAATTAGACCACATCACAGCACCTGTATGACCCTCGGGGCATTTTCATTCCTTCTCTACTGTGCCATTGAGACGACCACCACGAACCCAGATCTCATGAGCTGGTACAACCTCGGCTTCGGTGTCGTGACTTCGTCGTCCCTGGTCAGGTGGGACCCCAAGAACACACGAATGCCCTACCTACACGGCGGCAACACCAGCCTGATGCGAAACGTCTTGCTCGCCAACTCGCCCCAGCTTCTCCTCTCAGCCATGTACCTCGTCTACAACCAAGCCTACACTTGCATGGCCTTTGCCGACGAATGGGCCGCTTACTTCCCCCACGCCGACAATACCACTCAAAGCTCAGGATTCTACACAGCCCAACCACACAAACAACTGAGATTATCTCGTTCTCTGGATCCTTTACCCACTGCTTCTTCAAATCCCATTCAACAATCCTCTCAAAGCACAGCAAAACTCAACCTCTCACTTCCACTAAGATACACAATCCCGCTCCTCCTCCTAAGCGGAGTAACCCACTTCCTCCTATCCCAGTCCTTCTTCCTCGTCACCATCTCCATCTACGACGCAAACCTGTCCAACTCAAACTCGACCCTGACAACGTCACCGGAATCAGGCACCCTAATGACAGTGGGATTCTCACCCATAGCCATGATCATCTTGTTCCTCGTCCTGTCTACAAGTGTCCTGTTCTTGGGTCTAGGACTGGGCTTTCGTCGGCTAAAGAAAGGCATGCCCCTTGTTGGGAGCTGCTCGGCTGCCCTGTCCGCTGCTTGTCATATAGTTGACGGGCCGGAGACGTATGAGACAGGGGAGGAAATCGCGAGGGCGCCACAAGGTGTTCTTTGGGGTGTCACCGGCGGCAGTGAAGGCGGTGTTGGCCATTTGGGATTTAGTGCTGGTTTTGTGGGGGAGCCCGTCCCAGGACGGATGTATCGGTGATACTATTCTGGAATGGACAACTGAAGTGATAGGTACGGATTGAAGGCCCTTCCGCTCATTGTATGCCTGCTGTTTACTTGCCAAATGCATGCATCACAAATAGCAAAAGGTTAACAAATATTCCAAAGAAGTCCTGCTGGTCAGGCAAGGTTGGCCATGTAATATCGACACCTTGTGGATGTTGGGATTCTGTGCATCTGGGATGAGGAGTATCAGAGTTCAAACCAGCAATGACGGACGTGTTTCAAAGCTATTCTTGTTATTCTATAATGAGGTTGAGGACTTTTGGGCTAACACTGGAGGACCCAAACCTTTCATGCTCCACCCTAAGTCCATACTTAAGATTGCCAACCGCCCACGCTTCAACCAATCACCCCCTACGGCAGGTGCCCACACCTGCAAGTCTTCCGTAGTATAGTGGTCAGTATGTGAGCTTGTCATCCGCCCCTGGTTCCGACTTCGCTCGAGACCCGGGTTCAATTCCCGGCGGGAGAGATCATCTTTTTTTTTTCTTCTTCAATTTTAGGTTTCATGATTTTTATTTCCGTTTCCTCCTTATACTGGTACCCATCAGACTCGAGCCAAGATTTTAACACTTCTCAAAAACTAGACGGGAAACCTGCTTTATTTCGGACAAAGTAACCACTGCTTCCTAAAACAGAGTAACGAGACGCCTCTCCCAATCTTCAATCCTGCTAGACTTTGGATCCAAAAATGCCACGCCGACCCTCTCGTACGCACCCTCACCCCCATCCTCAACAGGCCGAATAACCAGACACCTAACGTTCGGATTTCTATTCTCAGTCTCCATAACAGACATATCATCCGCATGGATCAGCAACAACCTATACTCGTCCTCCTCGAATGCATCAAAGTCAATCTCAAAATCATAATACCCCACCGCGATACCGCCCATAGACGGAAGCGCAAGCATGGTATACGGTCCGACCTGTGTCTCACCGTCGTCACTTAGCGTCTTCATCGGCAAGAGGGTGCAAAGCCCCGATACGTCCTTCCTATTATCATTCTCAATACCCCGGTCAGAAAGAGCACCGAGACTGTCTGGTTCATCAAAATGAGCGAGCCAGCCGAAGCGCACATTTGCCATCTGTCGACTCCTAACCAGCGGGGCGGTAAACCCCTCGATGACGAGATATCCTGTCTCAAGCAGACCGAATTGATCGTGGGACCGCCAAGGGACGATTTTAGACTCGAGCAAATTCGCTTGGAGAGGATGAGGGATCGGTTCTTGTTGGTCATCCGTGCTGGAGTCGAATAAGAGGGCTGCGTCGGTTATGGCCCATGACCAGGACGGAGCTCGGTACGGGTATGGTGGTGCGTGTGGAGCGTATCGTCCTTCTGCGTACCAGAGGAGACCTCGTCGCCAGTCGGAGAGAAAGATGCCTGCTTCGTACGGACCCAAGGTTGGAGAGAGACGTCGTGCTAAGCCGGAGAAGGCGGGGAATTTGTCTGAGCCAAAGGTCAGTTGGCGGGAGGTGTACTCTTTTACTAGGGCGTAGTAATCTAGGAGAAGTTGTCTTTTGTTGTTCCGAGAAGAGAGGGAAACGCTTGATGAACAAGGAAGCAGACGGTCGGCATGGAGTTGGACGGAAATCTCACGGTATAAATCTGGTGGGCCGCGTGCGTGTCGGGAGAGTCCATCTGCCGAGGCGTATCCGTCTGGACATTTCCAGTAGATTTGCTTTGCTCCGTAGAATAACACCCTCGGCGAGAGGATGGATTCTTGGAGACACCAGCCACGTTTGTTGAGCGGTCCGTGGATGTGGAGGGTGTACAGGTCTTCTTCTTCGAGATCGCGATGCTCGACTTGGATTTTCATGTCTGGGTCGTTTGTAATAGGGTGCAGAGAGTCTTGGGCTTGTGGTAGGTTGAGCGCAAGAAGGATGGGAGAGTCAGTTGCACGAGATGCCTCAGTGCTTGGAACAAGTATTCCGGCTTTGCTGCTCCGTGCTGCAACGGCCGAGATTGTCAGGGTAGAGTCGCCATATACTCGGCCCATCTTGGCCGATTCAACCTCCCAATCGTGTGCCGATTCTTGGAGGATGCAGAGAGAGTCGATCCAGAGGTACCGGATCCCGAGTTCCCTGGTGATGGTGATGGCGTCCTTGAAGTTGGCAGGGAGCTCTTCGCATGGTAGGGAGTCTTGCCATGCGACAATGGTCTTAGAAGTCAGTTTGGTTTCAATGTTTCCGCCCCAGCAGTGGCTCAGAGCAATGTAATCAGCCTCTAGCTTTCGTTCGGGGACAAATATCCTGGCTGTGGTGGAATGTGGCCCGATTCCCACGTCGATTACACGAGTAGGAAGTTGAGGAGGCTGGCTAGAGAGACAGCTCCGGTGGGTTGAACGGCAATCTTCTAGCCAACTTCTGGCAATTTTAAAGTTGGCTTGAGAAGCGAGTGACTGCTCAAGACGAAAGCGGCCAACTTGGATTCCTTCTATGTTGCTTTCTTTTCCTGAAGCATGTTAGTCAGCCCACTTGACCTCGGGGTGTAGAGAACTCCAGGCTGCGTACCACGGGCTGCGGTCAACGTCAAGGGCAGGACTGGAACCCAGTGCTCCATGGCCCATTTCACATCTTCATCCTCATCGTCCAGGTCGCGTCGAGCATAGTTGGGACCGACCAAGACCATGAGAGTGTCCCATATACGCACAGCCTCCAAGCCTTGATCGGCCCATAGCTCGGATGAGCTAATAGAGATCTTGACATCTGAAACCTGCAGCCCTTTTGCTCTGGCGTACATGGATAGATCAATGTTTGCACTCCCTCTCCCTTGTCGCGTCCCAACCCACAATGCCTCATCCCAAGGTGTTGCCTTGAAGGCATCAAGGATCAGCCGACATACTTCACAGCCGTTGGATGCCGACTGTTCCAGATCCTCGAACGACGCATGATGACGGTAATAAGCGGTGCTCGGGAACACCCTATCGAATTCTTTTGTGGTGAGGTCGACGAGGTGCGAGATCGAGATGCCGGCGCAAGATTCGCATCGGAGAGACATTCTTGCATCAAATTATAAAGGGAGTTTGCCTGGAAGGTGGAGATTAATAGGCGATGTGATCATGGCCACGAAAATTATGTTGGGTTGCTGATTACCGGTCGTATATGATGTCTCCGGGTTTGGCCAGAGACCGCCAAGGTTAACATGGGCCTCAGGAGTGATCAGGGAGGTCAATTGAAGGTACACTTTCCTCCTCTCTTGCTGGCTGTGTAACAACCGCAGACAAGATATGACTGTTTTGGGGCATTGGTGACATTGGGCAGCCAGTGCGACCCAAGACATCTCTGAACTATTTCGAGTTTTACCGTCGTACAATCGCTAAAGTCGGGTTAGGGTTATATGTGTGAACACGCTGTATCCGTACACAACCATGTTACGAATACGGCCCTGGTTGTATCTGTAGGCATCACTGCAGTTAAATTACTGAATCCTTCGGCCGCCTGCCAACCGCTCGGCAATACCACCCTCAGCGCCAACAAGAACCCGCGATAACGCCACCAACGGCGGCCGACCCCTTTTCCGCACTTCGCCCCTTCTTCAATTCATCACAATGCGAACTTTGTCATCACACCCATCCCGTCCGACCTGAGTCACTCGTTGATTCACATTCATTTTATTACTTCCGGCCAATTCACAACTTTGAGCAAGCCTCTTCGACCTGCGTATAAATCTTCTTGAAACCTGAAAAACCACAAATGGCCAACCCACAAAACTCTTCCCGGTCCTCAGGCGGGGGACATGTCAACCACTCCGGCGACGACAATTCCTCGTCAAACCTGCAAATAACAAAACCAGTCCCCTGGCCGCGAACAAAAACGACCTTTTACATCTGGTGGATCGTCCTTGAAATCCTGCCTTTTCTCCTCGCCGTCGGCGGTCTAGTCGGCGCTTTCGTTGCCCTTTTTTCCGGTGAAAAGAAGGAGCGAGGGCCCGGTGACTTGCCACTCCCTCTCGTCTGCCTAATAACCATTCTCCAACTTCTCGCCCAATCGACTCTCCTGTATTACGTCTGCATCAAGTTGCGCGCTTTGCACACGAGGATCAACGCGCTGCACCGAGCAGCAGTAGGCACTTCGCGATCGTCGGCGGCGGCGGGGCCGGGGAGCAGCTCGCGCTGGTTGATTGGCTTTGACTCGGCGTTGGAAATGGAAGAGTGGTTTATGGATAGACAGAACTTGAAAGCAGCCGGGATATTATTGGGTATGTCGACGGTTTGGATCGCCGTGGTGGGGATGATGTTTGTGGCCATGTTGGTCATGGTGATGTTTCTGGGAATTGGTGGCGTCATCGGGGGTTTAGGCGTAATTGTGGGAGGTCTGAGTTTCTTGGGGCATTTGATCTATGTTTGGGGGAGGTCAGTCAAGATTTTGGTTTTGGGGGCTTGGAGAAGGGGAAGGGGAGGAAGGAGGCCCGCGGGCGATGTCGAGGACGGAGATGAAGAGGATGGAGAGAGGTTGCTGCCTTTGGGAACCGCTGCGTAGGGGAGGGGGTTCCTGCTTGAAGAGGGCTGGTGCTGATGTTGTTACGAATGAAGGCACGACAAGGAACCATGTCGGATATATAGATAAGAGGATTAGGGTCGCATATAAAATGGTAAGCAAATGTCTGAATGTGTATTTATGCTAGGTGGATTATACATGTAGCGGGTGTATCTGTATATAACTCCGCGTAAATCCGAACCCTTATTCGTAGCGTTACCTTCCCTAAGACTCACGCGGTAATTGCGAGACTTAATTAGCTCCTCAATGAAATTCACCAAGTAGGTGCCCGCAGTAAAATGCGTGGGTGCCCCTAGTATTACCCTTGAGTATTGCCAAAATAAACGACTGTCTCCCCTTTAAGGTTCCGAGCATCGAAATCCACCTCCGGATAAGACAGGAGCCACAAATCGGTTTGCAATTGTGAATGAGAAAGGGCAAAATGTTGCAACCGTCATCTCTTGGACGACTCATGTCGACTCTTCCTGACGCAAGAAGTTTAATAGCAGAGCCGCTGCTATGTCATCACGGGACACTGCGTGGAAGAACATGGTTTCTGTCCTGTTGCCCTCAATATTGAGATTCAATTCGGGTCTTGAAAGGTAAAAGTTAAAGCTATTGACCAGGCGGTTGTGGTAGAGCATGTGCAAACCCGACAGCCTCTTGTTCTAAATAGCTGCGAGGTATGGCTGCGAAGCTATCACAACCGTGACTGTCTCGACCGCAGCCATGAGTGCTGGGAAACTGGGCATGGATGACATGATGAGCGTAGAGAGTAGTTGAACAAGATACCATGATCTACGGTGGTGAAGACCAACACCCCCCTTTTGACGGCCCCTGGTCACAAATCCTGGGAGAGGTTGAAACGGCAAATGAGGAACTTGGTCGTGAAGCTCCTCCACGTACTCGTTCTGCGTGAATGTCTAGCTTCTCTGATGCAGTTTCCCTGATGGTCAACTATTCCTTGATTATAGCCGTGTCATTCTGGACTATCTGCAGTAGCTGTAGTGATGTATGTTGCTTGAGTATTGCGTTTTGCTCTACCAGATTTTGGATGACCTGTTATCAGTATGGATCGGTCGCTCATGATGCATCACGTACCAACGCTCGATTTCCGTAAGATGGAAAGTGCGCGACATGCTTGTATAGGCTGGCATCCTCCTCGACCGCGTCAGTTGATTAATAATGTTGATTTAATGGACTAGTCTAACATCCTGTAGGTTAACCCCTTCCGTCTTTGACGCCGGTAATGTTCCCTGACCGTGCCATAATTAATCGTCCCCGTTAAGCACGCCGGTAATGTGCCCTCACAGTCCCGTAATCGTCCCCGTTGAGCCCATCGCGCTTGTGCTTGATCAAGGGACCGGTATCGCCCAGCTTGCTGGACCACATGCCGTCCGGCTCTCGCTTCGACACGTGTTCGGCCGAAATTCCAACCTCCGTGGGATGGTACCAGACGTCGATGTCGGCATGTGCCGCGTCACAAACGACGTAGCCGTGTGCCGCCACTGAAGGTGCTGTTAGCTTCTTATTTCGAGGTATTCTGTCTTCTAGAGTGGAGAGAATAAAAAACGAAAAGAAGAGCCTTGCAAAGGAGCCAAATGTTAATTACATACTTCTTGCATTTAGGTTAGCCTCGTTAAAGTCTTGGTTCCCGTTATAATCACGGACCTGTCCGAGGACCCATCCTAGACAATTATATTTGTTAGGGGCATCTCCTGCCACTTGCTCGGCCATGATAGTGAATTTGGGTCGGCCTTTCTTCCATATTTTCTTTGCCGTAAGCTTGGGGAAGCACTGCTTCACCCACAGCAGCCCATGGCCAGTCTGAGCGTCGTAAGCCACGGCTAGTTCGGCAGCTGTGGGGGTTCGGGGTACCGGAAGGAGGCCGAAACTGGCTGCCATGACGAGGAATTATGCAGAATGCCGTGGGGGGAGGCTGGAACTGGGGATTTAGGATACGGTGCAAACAGAATATGTGGCGGTATTAAGAATAGTAGTAATGGATTGGAAGAAGTTTCTGTTCTGTCTCTTGGTGATTTTGAACCTCTTGTTGCCCTCAATCGCTGCAGTTCTCTGTGTTTATATATCCTAAAGCCTGCCTACTAGGTGCTTATACGGAAACAAGCTACCCCTACAAGCTTTGCAATCCCAAACTCGCTTCTTACTCAGTAAGTAGAAGAAAATTAGTCGATGAAACACGCTTATAGTTCTATAAAATCTTACTACCTCCTATACGACGATTTCTCTACGGCATTTATTCCCAGGATCTAATTTAGTATCCGGCGCAGCGGCTCACCCCTACAACCTTTGCAATCCCAAACTCGTTTCTTAGCATAGTCGTTACTCAGCAAGCAGAAACAGATTGGTCAATGAAATAGGCCTAGAGTTTCTAAAATCTTACTTCGGTTTCAAACTCTTTACTTATACTACTAAGCAGTAATAATGCTCACTAAGGGTCGTAACTAAGCCCCCTAGCCCCCCAAGTGCTTTTTATATTTCTACTCGTCTTTCCCTACTATGATTGAAATTACCGGGTTCTTCTTTTTCCTTGTATTAAACCTAGACAGCCCACTTACCTGGGATCTATGAACGGTCTGGTCTTGAGAAACCAGAAATGGCTCCCTGGACACTTTATGTGGCTGTCGGGCCAGAGTTCGGGAAAGCGATCATATTACACCAAAGAAATTTCTTTTGGAGATACGACCACCGAAGGCGACCCGATTTCAAGTGTTTTCAATGCCCCCTACAAAATGACGAAGACCAACCCACACTCAGCAACGGACAATCAACGTCCCAAGGACCACCTTCTAGAGGCCCTCACATGGTTCGGGACGATGCTTCTAAATGTTTGATGTTTACATCGAGCACCCGTCCTCTTCGCTCGTACCATTTGACTTCCCAAGCCGTTATTGACCTGGTCGGGACGAAGAGACTCGACGCCGAGAAGAATTGTTAGAGCACACAAGCCGGCGCCGACAGCGAGCTAGAAGGGCTAGGCAAGAGCCAGATTCGTCAACTACAGTGAACTTTCTTTTATATCCAGGTATTTTCATTTTACCGTAAGCCAGAGGGCTGACAAGAAAGGGACCCTTGATTAATGTGAGCCCCATGCCCAAATACCAAAATGAGAAGGTCAAGTGTATGGGCACGTACGCCAACCAGTTCTGGCAAGCATGGGACGAGACGCTGCCTGAAGAGGACGTTAAAGCTGTGTGTCCAAAGATTGGTTACGCCTCCTATAGAGACGAGCAAAACGCTAAAACCGGCTCTATCCACAAGTAATTCTTAAGTAAATCTTTTGTGTTTTGCTTTCGCTGCCCACACGGCAATCCTCAATTGAAAAATCCACAGTCAGACATAGTACCATAGTCCACGAGTCCTCAGAGCAATCCTCATTATCCACAAGTAATACATCCCCCAAATCTGTCTCCTGTTTCCATGTCGGGATTCTGTTGGGGAAGGAGGAAGCCGCCTGTCGCCATTTCTGGCGTATTGACAAAGTAGCCGCGCAGCTGGTATTGGCGTCGAGAGAATGTTGCTATAAGTTAGAGTGCGGGGTGGCGATATTTTCGTGGTGTTGTGGCCATTCGTATATTCTAACGATGCCTTCTAACGATGCCTTCTAACGATGCTTTCATTTGACGATGAATTCATTTTTGACGATGGCTTCATTTGTTATTACAAGTGGTGGGCATGAATGGTGCGATGCCCGGGAAAACGGGGTTTTTGTATGTTTACAGGGCGGCCAGTTTTCAGGCCAACTGCGAGCACTGTCAGGGCGGTATATGGGTGTTCCATAAGAAAAAGTAGGGGTCTACCTACAATTACCCTAGTTAAAAGGTCTTTTGCTAGGACTTCGTTCTCTATGCAGCTTTTAGCTATTACGGCATATTCACACTTGAGGTAAAACGGTTCTTGGTGATTCCGACCAGCATTTATTGACTGGATTAACCAGATGTAGGAGGATAATATTTCCTGATCGAAGTTGTGGTTTGTGATTCCCGGGCCAGAACACGTTCTATTGGCAATAGCGTCCTCCCGCCACTCAGCTAGGTGGGGCTAGTCCGTCGATGTGTAGCTGAACGTCTGAATCCAGTTGAACACCCGCGATTATTTCTTTTCGGTGGGGCTCAAATTGGCAGATCATGAAGAGTATAAATGAGGAAGCCAATTCCACCACGAGTCCGCATTGTATTGACTTCACGCACTTCTTTCCCCAAGACTTTATTCCACCCTCTAGTCTCTGTCACCATGTCTAACGTCGCTGACTGCAGCGCTTGCACCTCCACCTTTGGGCGAGTCAACATCAAGAAGCGACTCATTGTCTGCTGTGACGGCACCTTTAGCGGCGTCGACAAGGGAACAGAGGACTACGCTAGCAATGTTGGCCGTCTAAGTCGCGCCATCTCCCGGGTCGGCCTCACCAAGACCGGGGAGAAGATCCCGCAAATTGTCTACTACCAATCTGGCATTGGCACCGGATCCTTGACATACGTCGACAAGGCGCGACAAGGAGCATTTGGCGGCAGTTTGGCAGAGAATGTGTGCGAGGCCTACAACTTCCTCGCCACCAACTGGGGGCCTGGTGACGAGATCTTCATTTTCGGATTCTCCCGCGGCGCCTACACCGCACGCTCCCTGGCCGGCTTCATCTGCCAGGTTGGTCTCTTGACACCACTTCTTATGGACCACTTCTTTGAAATCTACGACGCATTCAGGAACCGAGGCGACAAGCACTTTGCCGAGACAGAATGGGCCAACACCTTGATGGTCAGTGGAGAGCTGGGCTCAGTCCCGGTCAACAACCCAAACTGGAAGGCGACCAGAATCGAGCATCTCCGAAGCAGCGCCCATCTGCATGTCACCATCAAGGTCGTGGGAGTATGGGACACTGTTGGCAGTCTGGCCGTGACGAACTGGTTCGGCCAAGCCGGCGACGACACCACGTTCCACACCACCAAGCTCAGTCCGAGTAAGTCATGCACGACCCCCTCCCAAAACGTCCATCTAACAAAATCCTCTACAGAAATTGAGAATGCTTTCCACGCCCTGGCCATTGACGAGTGTCGCGGCAACTTCCCGCCCACCCTGTGGTACCTCGACTCGTGCTGCTTCAACTCGGACGGCACGCCCAAGGTGAACCTCAAGCAAGTCTGGTTCCCAGGCTACCATTCCGACGTCGGCGGACACAGCAAAGGGTCCATCGACACCAACAGCGTGGACGAGATCGCCTTCTCGTGGATGTGCGACCAGCTCTACGGCATGCTCCAGCTCAGCGGCACCGTGCTGCAAAAATACATTCTCTTTCGCATCGGCGGCGGAAACTGGGACATCAAGAAGAACATTCGCGACCTCGAGGCCAGCTGGCGCCAGATCCAGTGGAGCAACGGCACGCTGGTCGACAACAACGGCTGGCTGAAGGGCTGGTGGGTGCCCTCGCTCGTGTCGACTGCCAAGGCGTCGTACTATCGCGTCCCGGGCGAGACCAAGGCCTTTGAGGCGGTTGTGGATGGGAAGAAGCAAGTGCCGATTGATTATAAGCACTTCAACGAGGAGATTCATCCTTGTGTGCACCAACGCGTGGTGGACACCAAGAACAAGTACACGCCTACTCCTTTCCGGAAAGGGTGGGAATATGTCACGCCTACTGCGACCGAACGGGGCCACTGGAAGAAGAAGGTCGCTGGTGGTGGCAAGGATATCATCTTGTATGAGTATACTATTCCTGACCTGCAGCCTACGCCAGAGCAGAAGGAGTCGGGGCTCGAGCATTGGAAGTATGGTCTGGAGAGGACGTTTGCCCCCAAGGAGGTTCTCGAAGCCCAGGCGCCTTTTGTAGCGAAGGCGAATAGTGCATGAGCTGATGGGACGACTTGATGGGTCAACGCCTGACTGTTTTAATGGCATGGCGTTTTTTTTCTTTTTTAGCATTTGTGGCTTGGTCCCTTTCGGGGCGAGATGTAATACACGAGCATTGTTTTGAATGAGAATACGACTGCATTGACTGCGTGAGGCAGCGGGGTTGGTTCTTGATCTTGTGCTAATGATATCCAAGTCCTCCAGGTCTGTTGAATGCCATCTTTCTTTACAACCGACCATCGAGCACACCTTGTCCAATCCTCACCATATCGTCATTCAGAAGCGTATCGCTTTCGAACCCATGCAGGACCTCATGAATCAATGTAGCGGCAATCTGATCAACCCCGATACTGGGTAGTCCCACGATACTGTGCAGAAATACCCCTCGCAAGAGACCCATCACCCTTCCAGGTCCGTTGATAATACCGGGCTTGGCCACCGCTGCTTCGACATCACCTTTCGACTCCTTTGCGAACTTGAGAACCAAGTTCTCTGCCTCACCCTGTAATGTCTGTCAGTTACCGGTCATCTATCTGGACGTGGGATGAGACTTGCCCGAAGCAACAAGTAATCCCCCAACAAGAATGGCTTCTTGGCCGGATCTCTCACGGCATTGACCCCGCTCACATAGACAAACCGGAACGGCGGCTTCGACTTGTCGGCAAGTTCAGCCATGGTCTTTAAAGCGTAGGTTGCATAATCGCGACATGCTTTGACGGTAGTTTCCCAGGGCGTCGATCTAGACTTTGATGGTGTGACGGCAATGGTCCAGATGCATGCATTTGCGCCCGACAGCTCGTTCTTGACTGCGTCGGGGTAATCTTCCCAGGCGACATCTGGGATGACGAGGGTTTTGAACTTTGTCATGTCGCCATCTGGTCCGCTGGCGACGGGAGGGGATGCTTCACGGCGACCGAGGGCGATGATGGACGTGATTGCTGGGTTGGAAATGGCCTGTCGGATGATTTCCGTGGCTACGAAGCCTGTTGATCCACCGACGATAAGCTTCATTGTCTGAGAGTACGGTTTTGTTCAGTGGGCTTTGAGAGTTGGTTGTAAGAAGGCAAGTCGCCGTGCTATCTCAAGTTTTGGCTTGAGTCGAGTATTGAATTATCGTGGGGCTTTCTGGCAGATGCCGCAGATTCCGAGCAAGGAAGGTCAGCATGTGAGATTTGTGATTTTGAAAGGATCGGGCAGTGTAGTGGCCCGGTGATTACTTATTTTCCGAGTTCCGACTGGAGCCTACAGCCTGTACAGTGCCGCTCGTACTATGGTGCTACAGTTATCTCGTACAAGTATCCGAGTTCGGCTAGATCTGGACCAAATCAAATCCAACAACCTGGCGAGGATTCCGAGGAAAGGGATATTGGCAATCTAGTTTTGACAAATGCAGTACATCTTGTGAGATTAATAACGGTCGTTAGGTTATTGTGAATGCGAGGATTTTCCTGTCATTTGAAGTGCGATCCTTTGTTGGATCGAACTGCATTGTCTCGTTATCCGCCTCCTCTGGTGCTCTGGATATCATTGTAAGTGCACGTGTTCTGGCAGACGATGAAAGCTACGCATAAAGTGGCCACAGGAAACAACGAAAGGTAAAATGCAGTTCATTGAATTTAAGCTCATCTCATCTATATAATCAATGATATGTTGCATGCATCGTCGTCTAACTGGTCCGTTAATATTACATGCAGGATTTCATTCAAGACGTTAATGCCTTGACGTTATCCTGATTCTGCAACGTTGATATTGAAGAATTTTGCTAGGTATGACCCCGTCGACGATAGTGTTCGTCACTGTCTTCCTCCTCGTCACCCTTTCGTCGAGGTGGCGGTGACGGGGTCTTGGAGCGTTGGCCTCTTGCAGCGTTGGTCTCGTCGCGTAATGACCTGCTTGACCGAGACCGGTGATCCGCAGGAATCTCGAGACCAGCTTGATCATCCCGGGCCTTCTTTCGTGAGGTGTTATCGTCATCCTGTCGAGAGCGTGGCCTATCGTCTCGGTCCCGGTCACGATCACGCGCTGGTTGGCGACGATACTCCGAGTCGGACTCACGGTCTGACCGGACCCGTGAGTTTCGGGGTCTGTCGTCACCATCATTGTCAGGGTCATATCTGCGCCGGACCCCGTAGTCGTCGCGACGATCCCCCGTACGACGATCTGAGTAGCTCTGGCGGTAGGGTGGGTTGGGACTCCGCGCCATTCTGTGTGAATGGGTGGGCGTGCCATACATGCCATCTCTACCATGATTAGACTCCCTGTTTTTCGCCGCACTCAAGGAACTCATCGAGGCCCTCTCACCCCTCTCATGGGCTAACCTCTCGTCAGACTTGTTGAACATTACCTCTCGGTAGTTCTTGAAGTCCTGGAAAATCGTGAGAACGTCCTTGAAGTGCTTCCTCCTTAGGTATTTGACTGGACGGGCATCTGTTGTTGTCTTCTCTATCGCCGAGGCACCCCTTGCCTTTTCAACATATGCCAGTGACATGGCGATCTGGAACGAGTTCCTTATCACACGGCCATTCCAGAACGGCGCAGGCTTGCATCGGTCGAATTCTTCAGCAGCGAAGTCTAGAATGTCCTCCTCCTCGATGATAAGGTCTGGCTGGTCCGGAAGGGTGGCGCGTTGATCGGCAATCAGCTTGCAACGCTTGATGTTCATTTCGAATATATCCAGGGTCTGGTCAAGGTTCAAATTTTCGAATGCTAGGCTAATGTGAACGCGGGAGCTGAGGGCCTCGTCCAAAGCACCCGGGCGGTTGGTTGTGAGAAACAGGATCCCGGGGTAATATTCCATGGTTCGGAGGAAAGCTGGATGGTGAGTTCATGGTCAGCATTATGGATAGGAAGTTGTATATTGTACCAGTGAGACATTGGTGGACTCACTCGACACAATGGCATTTCTCTGCAAGTTATCATCTTTCTTCTCTCGATGTGAAAGAAAGATGTCGGCTTCGTCAAGCAGCAATACGCAGTCCCACATGTTGGCCAACCGGAAGACCTCGGACAGTCTTGCTTCCACGGTACCGGGGTCGACCCCGAGGTCAAAACAGGCCAGCGAGAAGAGCGGTTTTCGGTGTGCATAGGCTACGGCTTCCGCTGTAGCTGTTTTACCGACCTATGTTTCCAGGTCAGATGGTGTGAGCCGAAGGAAGAGAAACTGGTACGAGGCTAACACTTACACCCGGCGGACCGTGGAGCAGGAATACAAGCCCTCTCCCTTTCGATCTGATGAAATCCTGTTCCAAAGACTCCAGGCCCATACCATGGAGCTCACGCTGAAGCCTTTTCTTGGCAAAGTGGTCATCGACTGTGTTCCTGATAAGTTTCAAGTTGTGCGGCGGTATCTTGAGCTCTTGCCACGGATCCGCAATTGGCTTGATTTCTTTCAGGCAGTCGATGTTTGCATTGACGAACATGCGATCTCTTAGAGAATAGACAAACAGTCTATTTGGCAAGAGTGCGAGATCGTCTGGGCTGAGTTTCTTGCTGGCTGTGTTCTTCTCGAATTTCCTTGCCCCGCTATCAACGATGAAGTCATCCGTTTGGGCTAGGGCACGGTGCTGGGCCTGTTCAATGTTGTCGAAGTGGATGACGATTTCTGACATTTGTCCCAAAGACCTTGTCCTGTTGACATCTGACCAGACCAAGATGGGAAATCTGTCATATCTGTTTGTCAGAGGGGGGGCAGTAGTCATCGTGTCCTGTTCAACTTTGTGGGTTAAAAAGCCGGGCGTCCACCAAGGGTTTGACTGGAGCGCCTCCTGATGATCAATGATGACGTCTGACGAAACGTACACTGGACGTTGCTCATCGTCCTCCCAGCTGTTCCTTATCAGATCTCCCACGGGATTCCTTGAAAGCGTCCAGCCATTATGTTCCATGGGAAGGTGACCTTGCATCAGTAGGTGTTGAAATCTCTCACCCAATCTTCGACATTCCTCGAGAATCTTGCTCGCGTCTTTGTGAAATCTCACTGGAAATATGGGGAGTGACGTGATTGTCTTTTCCCCTTCCCATCTGATGAAGGGAAAATTCCATATGACTGGCTCATATTGTTCGCCGGTGAAGTCAAGACGGTATGCGTCAATGTCCACAGGTTCAAGATCCTTGCGGCTGGAGCTTCTTCCACGGAGGTCCTCTGGCCAGTGGAGGCTGCGGACATGCCAATCTACCCCTTCGCTGCTTATGTAGTCCACGCGCCACACCCTTGGGCCTTTCCTACTCTGCGGGGTCGAACGGTGGCTCTCTGCATTATTGTTTGCCGATTCGGGTTCATCTTCACGCTGAAAGACCAGCTCCCCGGGGCGGAAAAGCGACCAAAGATCTTCGTAGCGAATCTTGGGGTTGCCAACATGGTCCAAATTCTCGAACTTGCGATAAGTCGGTATGAGATGAGCACGGGCAAAGTCCATGTAGCATTTTATGTGCTCGTAGTCGCGCTCAACTGGTGTTCTAGAACTTGTCGTGTCGGCTTGCTCCAAGTCTGCACTTTCATTGTCGAGTAGTTGCACATCCGTTGCGTCACTTTCGGGACCAGTCGCAATGCAAGGTCCAAAAACGTCATCTCCTCTCGCTTCCTGCATGTCTGTCGTTGAGCTGTCTTGCGCCAATGTTGATTCTGTCTGATTCTTGGCAGGCTGGTGAGCCGCCTTAGCCTCCCCAGCTGTAGCTTGACCTGGAGTCAAGGTGGCAGAATTGGGGCTTGTCGAGAGGTGCATCTCGGAGTTTGTCTCGCTAGATGCCTGGAGCTTCTCCTGGAGGATGCGAAACTCATCCTCCAACTTTTGGTGGTGATGAATAAGGAACTTGAACGGTTTCAGGAAGGTATATGATTTTTCTGGCAAGAAAGTCTCACCAGTTACCCGGGCGAGAAACTCGAGCACCTGGCGTGACTTGATGCGCACTCGTTCAAGACGCAGAGTCTCGTCCCCTTTGTCGTTACGAATGTGGTTTCGGCGCATCCTCTCCCTCTCGAACGAATCCCGGTAATCATCGCTGGCGTCGGGGGGTAGCACTAGCCGTCTCATCTGCTCCTCCTCGATTTGTTCATCCAAGTCTTCGCCATGTTGAAGTGCGAGGGCATCAATGGCCGGGCAGACTTCATCCTTGGAAAAGCAATTTTTGAACTTTTCCCAATTGCAATAGTTCACAACCGGCAAGGATCCGGCCAAGGCATCGACTCGGAGCTCCTGTTTGGTGGTCAAGTCAGAAACCGATGGCGACTTGGAATCCTCAGGCACATTCTCATTCCGTGATGCCTTCAAGGACTCGGAGTATTCAAGAGATTGGAGTCGTGATGTGATATCGTTGATAATGTCGCGAAGAAACTCACTGCTGAGTTGCTTGACGTCAATGCTGGAGAAGGCGGTTTCAACCTTATCGGCCAGAGGCATGTCGTCATTGTCGTGTGCATTCCCGAACCTTCCGTCTTCTTGATTGGCATCCTCCCCTTCGATGGGATCCTTCACTCCCAAAGAAAAGGTGCCACTTTTTGCCTCATCTATGGTAACCGAAACTGTGGCTTTCTCTTCGATGAAATGGGGGCCGTTGATTCCTGTCCGAGGACGGCGAGGAGGACCTTGGCCCGGGACGGGCTGTTGAGTTTCGGTACCACTCATCCTTGGATGCGGTTTGATGTCTGGACCGTGGTGCGGAACGGTATTCAGTCTACAGAATCGCGGACTGATGTTAGAAACAGAAGACACCTGGGCAGTGTCGGTATATATGCGGGTGCTTTTGGATTATGTTGGGAACGCAAATCGAAAGTAAAGATATCTCTTATGACCACCAGGCATCGACACCAAGAAAAGACTCGGGTTTGTGTGGCAGTGCCTTAAAACACATGCATGATGCAATCGAGAGATACGGATAGTTACTTCGGATATTAGAACTTGGCGACTGCCTCCATCGTCAACAAGTTTTTCCACTAGACGCTTGGAACCGCCCCGTAAGCGCCTAATTGTGGTCGAATCAATCACAACACACCATTGACGTTAATTGGTTCTGCATTAATATTACAGGCCTTTGCTCAGCGCTCAGCTTGATGCACTATCCAGGCGCTGTTGGCGGCCTAGGTAGCGTTACACGACAGCCGCCAATCCGCTGGCTGCCAAAAGGAGACCTCGCAAGACCCATAATTCCGCTGCAAGGAGCGAGTGTGAACTGCTGCTATTGGCTTGGTCTTTCGACCCAAGGCCTGAGGGAACGAGGGACCAGGGTGGGAGGACGTATCCGTACGGGCTACGGATACAGATGTCGAAACACGACTTGTGGGAGAACGAACCAGATTACAAATCCGTGTCTTTGACGCCGTATCTGAATTAATTCGCCTGCAGGCCGCTAAATATGAGACAAGCCGAACTTGCAGAAAGATATGTGGCTATGCTCTGCGGGGTTTGATAAGAGACTGAGCGGTTGCTAAATCTACAGGCTGGAATCCGAATCCGAAAAGAAGGTCTAGAGTAATCAAGCACTGCTCCTGGCAGCTTCATACATGCCTGGTTACGCCTACTGTATCCGCACGCCCCCGGGTCCAGCAGTACTTGCTTGGCCATTTGGCTGCTGTTTCTGGCCGCCCTCGCGACCGTTATCTTACTCGCTCAATTCCCATCAACTCGCCTTCTTTGCTCGCCATCGGCCGTTCACGGAAAGTTTCCTTAACTCCTCGATGTGTACTCGTATTAATATTTGAATTCTGTTAAGTATCAAAAAAGTATCACGATGGAAACAAGAAATCCGGAGCGCATTCCGCGGGCAGTTGCTGAGCGTATGAAGG
>MU858240.1:0-69352 GCA_033297075.1 Rhypophila decipiens
CAGCCCCGCCTGCATGGAGCTATATACCAGGTGGGGGCTGACTAATCAGGTCACGTGATCCCCCATGACCCCATGTCACGGCTAGGCCCGTGACAATTTGCTAGAATTATGGAAGGAAGGCGGATTGTTCCCGATCACTAGCACCAAGCCAATACGAGTTGGAACAAGGGGGATGGCTGGAAGAATGGAAGCACTAATATTCGAAAGTCTTGGCTTTATTAGCTAGAAGGGGTGAAATGTCCACTTACTCAAGAGGTCTTATACTCTATTTATAGAACTTGTCTCAAGAGCTGAGGAGCCGAGAATACAGGAGAATTAAAAGTTCATAATTTAGTGTTTGCATTCTCTTATCAAATGTACTGGAGTTTGTTCAAGTTGAAGGTCTAACCCAAACTTTATTTATCTGCGATCTACGGTTACCTTTCTAAGTCAGTCTTAGCAAGGCTAAGGAGTGACAAGGCGCTGAAAAGGCTCCGAAGGGCATAATATAACAGACTTGTATTCTCGACCAACAATTGATTTCTCTCACTCCGATACTTTGGACTTTTCTCTTATATCGTCGTTGGATCGCGATGACTAATTGGGATACTGATGGCTGAACGTTAAACGTTAGGTATGGCATTTATGGTTTGCAGCTGTTGAGGTTGGTCCACCCGCTTTTGCGGGAAAAGTTGCAATAATTGAGTTCAGGTCAAATTTTTCAGGCGCACAAACCTTCTTGACCTGAAAAATAGATATTTAAGTCCACGATCTTTCATTCTCATCTGTAATTCTCGATTCCTCGCAAAACAACCCTGTCTGAATACAAACATCAAACATTCGATCATCCAATCGCGCAGTAATAACAAGAACAACAACATCTACACCTCGCGCCCAAAATGGACACTCTCAACGACATCCAAATAGATGGGCACTTTTCCCACTCAGCCATGACCCTCCTCGACCTCTCGGACATCTCGAGCCTCCCTCGCGCGCCAGATCAGTCCACTGCTACGAGCCCCGATAACGACGATCCCAAAAAGACCCTTCGACGTCTCCTCTCCTTAAATCCAGCCCTCTCAAAGTTCTCTTCAACAACAGACCAGAACGCTTAAGATTCCGGCCACGACTCAAAATTTCGCAAAATAGGCGCCGGACAATGCGGCGTCGTCCTTGCACCGAACAGTATAAACGGTCTCCAAAAGGCCTACAAGTTCGCCAGAGTCCCCGACTCGGACCCGACCAACACAACCCGGGGAGGGCACTAGCCACGAGCGACTGATCTCTGGAATGACTCGACCATTCACTCTGACGTGCTGGACGCATTCAACAACCAGTTAGGTCGTGATCGGCACCTGCCCTACCGCTGCCAAAAGACGTCGTCCACGAGAATGGGAATCACGGTTCCCGATAAAGAACTCTACGTCGCAGCACACACGGACTCGCAGAAATGGCTCAGCGGCCACGGCCACCCAGAAGAGGAGCTGACTGCCGCTGCAAGGCCACACATCACCGAGCTCCCCACAGACGTGCTAGTCACTGAGCGGATTGTGCCGCTCCCGAAAGAGACGAGGGATGCGTTGGTTGATGTTTTCTGTGCAAACGCAAAAATGAGAGAATACATCAAGACCTGTGCTGCAAATGAAGATTGTCTAGTCCGGGTCTATCTCGGCGGGAGAAAGCCAAAGCCCAAAGCTTACGCGGGCGGAGGAAAGTTCTTTGGCCTGAGGAATTTTCAGCTGAATCTGGATCAAATGGTTTGTTTGGAAGACCCTCATAATGGGCAAGGGGTTTTGGATCTGGAGGATGTACTTGAGCTTGCTAAGCAAATGGGGATTACGCTGGCGGTCATGCACTGGGACCGTGACGCCCATACTGATGCAATAGATGTGGAATTTGTGCTGGGGTCTTCAAGGGAGAGGGTCGAGGCTACGGATGGCGATGTCAAAGAGGGGGACAACGCCGTTGGGGACTTGCAGGGTCAGGTTTCTTCCATGGGCACAGGGCGGACAGTAAGAAGTACCCAGATGTGGGTGCTCAATTTTAATCAGTGCCGTGATGTCTACTCTGAAAAGGAGTTTATGAAATTGAGAATTGAGGCGGTTAAGCTCAATGATCCGTATTTTCCGAAGCCATTAAGGGAGACGGTTGTTGAACGGGCTGTTTGGACCATTTTTGTAAGGGCTTACTTGGCTGCTTCGGAGAAAATATTGAGAAAGTCGGACGATGAATTGGTATGTGAGTATGGCACTGGGTTAGGGTTACAGAAGCATATATTTAACTTACCTGAAGAATTTATCTTGGGCGTTATTGAGTTGGAACGAGAGAGGAGGAAAAGGAGTGAGGCGGCGGGTAGAGAGTGAAGAGAATTTGTTGATTTATAGAATATGTAACTTCAATAGATGAGGAGAGTTAATTTTGGGTTGCTTCACTTTCTCTTTGTTGCATCGTTGCACCGTCTTCGTCAACTTCCTTTTGCCATCATGGCTGGTACTAATAACGATTATTACATCTGTCACGCGTGCTTGTCACTTGACCAGGAATACTCCCATTCGTCGTCTTGGCAGCTGAACATTACGTAGCCATGAAGCCGGGAGAAGCCCTGTTGCGTGACGGTATCCCATTATATGTCTGGGTTTGGAAAACGATAGGTGAATATGGCTGGGCCAGCAAGCGTTTCCCCTTCACTTCTATCACCCGTTCCTGGAAAACTACCCGACTGGAGCTATCGATTTCTCCCACCTCCCAATCTCAGCGGCCCCAGCCAGAAACAGCTAAGCTTATCACTTGGATGAAATTCTATTACAGTGCCAAAGTCGGAAGCAGAGGGGGTCTGGGGCGCTTGCCATGATATTAGAGTTTAGGAAAAGGGAAACTTTCTCCACCCGCAACTTAAAACTCTTCATATCCAGACCTGGACCATCAGTTCTTTTAGCACGCCTAAAAATCTTGTTCTGTATCAATCATTCCCACTTCTTTCGATCAGCATACACTGCATTTCAACAAGGATTGTCACCAAAGAGACTTGATAACCGGCCTCAGTATTGACAAGCACCACAAACAGAATACGCAGCCTCAGTTGAATCGTCACAAGATTCGTCACCTCACACCAATCTACATCATTCAAGTTCTTTACCATCATTCAAGTTCTTTACAGAGCCTTCAAACCTCGGCATCGGCCTTTGCACTTATTCCAAAAATGTTTGCAGACATATTAGGCGCGATGGCGGCGTTCTCAATCATCTCGTGCGGCGTTCCGGTCATGTTGGCCACGGTAATCGCTATTCCTCTGGGAATAGCGATGATCCTGGTTACGATTACCAGCATCATGGCCGCCGTCGTTGTCATGATGCCCATCTTCATTCTCGGCGGTTTGATATCGGCCACGGCAGTCTGCCTCGGTACTGCCATGCTGTGAGTTTCTCTCGGCTCCTTTCTTGTTATTGCGGGGGCTAACACTGTTTCGTTAGGAGTGTGCTTGCTCTTCATTATTAGCTTTTGTGGCCATCGTTCGCAATGCTTGGGCAAGCCGCAATCCCATGCATCTCGGGTTTCCGTTTTGGAAGTGGATATTGGAAGCAGTGTAGGTGGCATGAAGAATTACGGGCCTCGCAGGAAAGATAGTGATTGGGCATGGTTAGCAGTGGAATGCGCGAAAATACCACAATAGAGGATTAAAGGGGATAAGAACGGGAAGCTCTGAGAACTAAAGACTCGCAGGGTAGGGCAGGGCGTGAACAAGAAGTATTAACAGCCATGTCTTATAATAAAAGGGAAACTCCACTACGTCTAAGAGACCTCCTTTTTAATGTCTTCCGTTTCTTCCTCAAGCTTTATCCTATCAAGGTTAGGTACAAATTAAAAGTCTCATCGCATAATAATATAATCAGATCGTTAGCCCTCTATCAACTAAGCAGGCCGCTACAATAATCTTGCCATGCCCCTATTAGCTGGCCTGCATTCCTTTTGAGGGGTTATAGACTTTATCAATCCATATATACCGATCTCTTCAGTTTCTAGTATTGAACATCTAAGCGCTTGTCTAAACTATTCTTCAATAATAGGACATGATACGTCCTCGGTTCTCCAATGGCCTTAATACCCAGTTTTGAACCATTCTACAGCTCATAATATCTTCCCAGCTATTATTAGTTCCCTCCTCTACCCATTATCCAGAGAGGCAACTACTAGTATCATGCCGTACGACGGGGTACTTGTAACGGTATGGGAGTTCGATGGTGGATATCCTTGTCGGCAAATCGTCTCCTACTTCTTACCCACTCAAGACCTGTTTTGCATTAACATACCCACGTCGTTAGACCCCCCTACCTTTGTGCAGCTGCCAGCAGCCCTATCGCAACTCTTCCCTGAAGATGGTCAAGCTAGCTTGGCCTATATGCAGAGATTTACGGTATGTCTCAAGGTAGTAAGTCTAGAGGCCTAACAATTGGTGCCGGCCCACTCCCCCTTCTCTCGTTATCAACCATAACCGTGAAGATCAGCTGCTGGATCTTCTGTTGAACGATGACGAGTGTGATGGAGAGGTAACCGAGTCCGACATTGACGAGCTGACTTTTACACCAGAGTGGCGGGCCCGTTACAAGGCGATGACGACTGTTACGCCGGTCTGGTCGGGTCGGTCGGATCACGAAGAGGAGAATGACATCAATCTTGACAGCGACAGAAATGACGAAGCGCATGAGGGCATTCTAGAAGTTCTTGTCCATGAGGTTGCGACGGCTATGGAGACCTGTCCCCCTCCTCTTCGGGCTCGTCCTGAATGTCGGGGTACTCGAGTGCCTACATACACAAACCGTTTCTTCTTCTTTGGGCTCTCGATGTCGAAATCACCGCCAATCACCTCGTCAGAGTATGCTGGCTCTCGAATCTGGACCAGCTTTGTCGTCGATACTTTTGGCGATAGTGTTTTCACGCCCTTGCTGATGTCGTCGTCGCTGTCGACTTTATCATTGTCGTCTTCCTCTGGCCGCTGGTGGGTCATGTGCTCATCGCTCTCGAGGACTACGTTAAACTTGGTATGTACTAACACCAGCTAAACTCGTACTCTATTTTCTTGAGGCCGACATGCCGCCATAGATTACTGTACCCTATCCGCGGCAGTGTCACTATTAATGACGTACTGGTGATCTTATTGGTATGATCAGAGGATGTGCAGGGCATGCGTGACCTTTCTTAGGCTTGTCCTTATACCTTAGCCCTGTCTCACTATAATGGTCGAGCTGTTTCAAGTGATCCGAGATTTCACGAGACCTATAATTCAAAATATGTTAGTGCCTCCATGGAGTCCATGCAGGGCTGGAGTTGGCCGTAGCCAGCTAGTCAATGTCGTTTGTCCTGTTGACAGCCTTTTTTTTATTAATTTCTTTATTATTGTCTTGAGGTGTTCCGGCTGGCTTGAGGTTCGATAGCCGCCGTTGGTTGTATTGTTGTAGCCCAGAAGGCTAATGGTTGTGGTGAGGGTCGTTTGACTCGGGATACTACTATTCGGCGACCTTTTATATATTCGAGGTTTGGTGTATAAGGATTATGGAATGGCAGATGATATATACAGGTCCTCCAAGTTCTGTCCTCATAAGTTGGGCCCCATTCAACGTGCACTCAAGTCCAACAATGTTTCATTATCATTTTTTGAGTTTGTGCTAACTACCCATTACCAAATTGTGACAACCATTCCTTACTGAAAGAGCTCACAGATGTCCGAGAGCTATATGCCGAAGATGTCCCAATTGTTGTGGTAGGCGAAGGTGGCCTCGGCACGGGATCTGGCAAGGATGGCGCCATCAGCCTGTGGCTGTTGAATATTTCCATGAATGCTTCGGCTTCTGTGTCGGAGTGGGAGGGATGGGTAAGCATAACCGAATGACAAGGTATACCTGGGTACGGTATGTTGGATGGGGACCTACCAGCTGATTTCATAAAGGTGATCTGTATCGCGGGGTCAATTTTTGGGAAACGCGAACGGAGATCGACGACCTCCCTTCCCTTCTTCGGGAGCTTTGCCTCAATGTACTCGAGGTCCTGGCATTTCTTGGTGATGCTGTCGTGATACGAAATTGTCGCGGTGGAGCGCCAGTTACCGCTCCAGACTTGGATGAGTTGGGAGAGTGCACGCACGCTGTTGTTGACGGTGATCTTCTTCGTCTTGAACTCTCCCAGTAGTTTTCGTCCCCGGAGACATTCTTGGAACCGTTTGCGAGACTCGGGATTGTCGAATGAAAACCTGGACTGATGGATCTCTTTTGTTGTGCCAGCCTCATTGTCGTCGAGGATGGTAGTCGACTGGATAATTGCCTCGAGAGGGGATCTCTTTGACGTGATTGGGATCCACCCTGCGGAGCCTTTCGGGGAGTTCTGTGTTAGCAGAGATAGCAAGATGAGTCTATGATAAAGTTCAACTCTTGACCATACTTATCTGTGTCAGCCGAACCATCCGGTTAGGGGCCTGAAGGTCAAGTATTGCTGTATCTTTGTCGAAGGTGCTGTAGAACTCGTCGAATTTCAGTTCCGTCACCCGCTCGAGACTTTTGTCCAAGAAGCTATGGGTTATGTTCAGCTGGGTGATCTTGACCAAGTCACGGTCCGGCCCATAGATACGCACAGTTTCACTTTGATATTCAGACGCTCAAAGTTGCTCGCAGGGATGGCCTCTTTAGGAAGCTCCTTCACTTCAACAAACTCTGCTCCAGCAACGTAGCAGCTGGCCGTTGTGCTACTTGACCAACTGAGAGAGCGCCAGATGTCTACAGATGCGGTAGAAGCTCTTTCTGGCTGTGATGGTACTGGGCCAGGTTGCGCTTGATGGTGAAGAGCATGGTGAGTAGCCGCCCTTCTCACAACAGTAAGCTCATGATATAATATGACGGGTACGTAGTGGGTCAGGTTACCTGGACCAGAATGGATTGATAAGGTGAATAAAGATCTCGGTCATCTTCTCTCTGTATCCTCGCAGCTTCGCCTCGTTGTTGGGGTTCAAGACCCAACGAATTCGCGCTGCAAGAGAATCCGGCCTCTCGTCGAGGAAACTCTTGCACTCCTTGAGAAGCCACTCAATCTGGACGTGTTCATTTTGTTCCAGCTGTATCGCGGGATTGCGTTCTGTTGCCTTCTTGATCTTCTCGAGTTCGTTTGAAAGCCGAGCCATTACCATGCAGAAATGTTCCCATTCATCCTGGCCATTCCGAACGTTACTGCTGATTTGAATCAGTTCCCGAGTCGTCTTCAAGATAGTAGCTGCGAGCGAGACAATCGAAATGACCAGTTCAGCCATCCTCGAAAATGTATATAGTGATATATGAGCATCGTCACATGGTGCAAATAGTAAAAAGGTTACTTTGGGGATTGTCGAGTCGCCCGGTCCAGCTTCATGGGCGAAACTGTCCTCATAATCCTATCGGGAGTTGTTATGTCGCGTGTCGTGTAGCAGGATATCCTAAAGCCTGCCTCCCCCCGGCCCCGAGGGAAGGGACCGGTTTTGGGTGGGGAAAGCGAAAGCGAGCCCTCGCAAACCATCAAGGCGCACCGCAATGGAAGTCTGCATCGGCGTCCTCTAGCGCCCTCTAGCAACCACACAGATATGCAGGGAGAATTATTGGACCAATCGGGGCACCAAGGCAGCGTGATGAACCAAGACCAGCTGAACATTCACTGAGCGTGGTGTGAAGCTCTGCTAAGCTTGGATTGGTGGCTTCCGTTCAGCCACATGTGGGCGGGATCACAAGGGGCATCTCGCTGAAAGGTGATGGCTGGTGACTTGCATTCTGCATCCTCAATGATGCAAGTTGCATACCTAAGTACATACACTAGTACGTAAGAGCTTGAGGGAATCGAGGCTTAATTGAAACGCAGGACGGCCATTTCGCTCTTTTTTTCTACGGCCTAGATATAAAGGCATCCCCGCTAGCATCATCCTCCTCGGTCGTCGGAACCCGAGCAATGTTTTCGAGAATTGGAGTACTATAGTATTAACCCACCATGCCCAACCCAGTATTCACTGGGCATTTTGACGCCACCTATGCAGACCATGCGGCGCCCGGTGTCGAGGTTAGTCAGCTGGTTATTTACATACCCCCCGCAGTAATGATTCAGAATCTATCCAAAGCTGACCCAAATACACACAGAGAAGAGAGGAGATGGTCGACATAGTGGACGGCCATGGGTTTAGCGTAAGGCTCCTGTTCGTGGGGGCTACCGGGTACCTTGCATCATCATATTGCCTGTTCGTGCAGAACGTCATAAAGCCGGCCCTCTATTACGTCTACACACCATGTGGCCGCCTCAGTGGCAATGCTGGGTTGGTTTTGGATGAGCTTACGCTTGTCGGATCGGTAATTGGCATGATTGTCGCGGGCCACTTGGCAGATCTCTGGGGCCGCAAAAAGCTGTATGGTTGGGAGCTGCTCACTCTGATCGTGGCCACCATTGGTACCGCCCAGGCATCCGAGGGCTTCCGCTCACAACTTGAGGATGGTACATATGGTTACAGCACCGACATCTACTCGTGGCTAGCCTGGTGGCGCTTCGTCCTGGGCCTTGCCATTGGAGCAGAGCATCCACTCGTCACTATCATCACGGCAGAATGGGCTGCCACCCAGTGGAGGGGCATAATGCTGACCTTGGTGTTCTCCATGTTGCCTTTCGCGCGGCTGTTGGCTTATGGAATTGGACTGGCAGCTCTCCGGGTCAGCAGCGCCAATAACGGCTTGTCTCCTGACCTGCGTCTCGAGGATGACTCCAATCTTCTCACCAAACATGTCGCCGATCAAGTCTGGAGATGGGCCATTGGTGTCGCCGTCATTCCTGCTGCTCTAGCTGTCGCTTTCCGATTCGCCATCCCAGAAACTCCACGATTCTACGCACACATCAGAAAGAACTTGACAAAGGCCATGCGCATAGCCCGCGAATTCAACCGAGGCGAACCGACACCAGGCACCAACCCGAGCAACGCCGCCCCTCCGTCATCGTCTAATTCAGGTGCTAGCACCGACGGCGAGAGCATCCCTGATCGGGAGATGGGCAGACGGTCAAGATGGCCAGATTGGCTTGTAAGATGGACAGACTGGCTCGCCGGCGCCAACGCATACCTGAAGGAAGGCAGCGTCCAAACATACCAAAACACGTCGCAGTCCAACAGCGCCGGGCGCCACCTCATAGTAATCAGCACGCTCTGCTTCATCAGCGAAATAGGTTGGTATTGTCTCGCCACAGACAGCAACAGCTCCATGTCAACCTTTTTCCACGACCCATCCACCACCACCACTGGGAGTACATCAGGCTCGATATCCGCCCGAGCAAACCTACCCGTCAACTACTCATCCGACAGCAAATGTCCCGAGTTCAACGCCTGGAACTCTGATAAACCCACAACCATTTACCAAGTCCTGGCAACAAACTCGACGCGCTTCATGCTTGTTAGCTCGCTGGGCTCCATACTGGGCAGCATGACCCTAGTCTTCCTCATCAACCGGTTTCACAGAAAACACATACTCCAGTTCAGCTTTGCCGTGCTCGCAATCCTCAACATCGTCGTGGGAGCAATCCTGGTAGCAACGTACGACCCCAACGCCGATGATCTGCATCCCTCTGCCGATGTGTTTTTCGGAATCATGCACTTCTTTTATGCCTTTGGTCCAAGAACAGTGATTTATATCCTTGCTGCCGAGATTTTTCCGACCGAGTATCGTGGAACATTTTATGGAGTTACTGCTGCGGTGGGCAAGCTTGCGGCTGTTGCTATAAGGCCGGTTATCGGGCGGACGTCAAAACTGCCTCGGTCGTTGGGGATCAGGTTGATGGTTGTTGCGCCATTTTTGTTGTTTGCTGTTTGGCTTTGTCGGTGGTTACCGCTTGTTCAGGGGGAGAGTGACGACGAGAGTTTGGAAGACGAGAAGAGTGGTGGCAAACTTGAACGATTTTGGAGGCATATAAAGGGTGAAAATGCCAAAGAGCTGTTCTTTGGGAAGTCGGAAAACATGTTGAAGCTTGAGGATATTTCGGAGAGCCCCGATAGTGTGGCGAGTAGAATATCTGGACGAGGAGGCGCTTAATCTAATGAAGATAGGTATATTAGGTGTAGCATTTATTATTCTAACATTTGGGCTTTCATAGGCTCTTACCTCTCTTGTATATCTTTTCCTCCTCTGCTGCTAGAGGTCTAAGTTTGCGCCCTAAGTCAATGTTGAAGGACACGAGATACAAAGTCCACAGTACACAGTGCTCGCGACTAAGTAAAAGAGCAGATAAATAGGGTTACCCATAAAGAGACCGATAGTAATACAAATTATATTAAGGAACTCATCAAGGATTCCTAAAGAGTAATAGAGTCAGGCTTCTTTTCACATTCCTATTACACCGAGTCTATATATCATTCCCCTCTTATCGACACACAAACTATAAAGTCGAGCGAATTCCCTATACAATCTTCACGATAGCAACCAAAATGTATTGTCTGCGTGTAGTGTCTTTACATCATAAAAACGGAACCGTAATTGCGTGCTAAGTAATTACCCTTAGATAGCCAGTTCCAGCTTTAATTGAGGGCTTAATCCGACAAGTTGCACCGAAACTTGCACCACACTCTCCAGCCCCACCAAGGCCATCTCACTGCTGTATGACGAGGCCGGGCGTGCACTTTTTCGCCGCCTCGCCATCACCATCACTACCAGGCTCGCAAGGCATAAACCGACGCGGAGAGATTCAGTTCACTTCCTCAACCTGCGACGGACTCAAATCCTCATCGCCGACAGATTCACCTCCTCAACCTACGACGGACTCACTTCCTCAACCTACAACGGACTCAAATCCTCAACCTGCGACGGACTCACCTCCTCAACCCGCACAGCTAGACTGAGTGTCATGTTACTGCTTATAAAGACCGGGAACCACGCAGGCGTTCAGTATTCCACACAGTACGACAAAGTCCAGCAAGTTGTCGATAGAATCTAGGACGCTGCTATCCGGCTCTACGGATATCCAGTTCTAACACAGACATAGAGGCGACATGGGACAGAGGTAAGGTAAAGCGCCCGGGAGAAAATATAGTACCAAGTAAAAGCGGTTCGAATGCCTCCTCTACGACCCACCTCAACGCCCTCGATCCACCTCGACCCGCCGCCCCGGGTCGCTACTTACTCGTTTACTGTAGGTATCGCGTGCAGTCGTCTCTGGTATTCACGTGCACCTGCTGACGCGGCGCGCAGGAACAACGAGCCACGTCGCCGCTGTCGCCCTCGATGGCCGAGACATCAACGTACCAGCCGTACAGGACGGCGACCAGGAGCGATATTCTCTCGAGTGGGAGCTGGACCCCGCCACGGTGGCAGGGGATGAAGCACCCGAAGAGGAGACCTGTCTGGAGTGTGTAAACGGGGAAGCCTACGACTTCATCCTTTTAGTAAAATAAAGTCCTAGCTTAAGACAAAGAAGATGAAGGAATGAGGACGTCCTTTACCAAGACATCGTCTAAAGAGGCGCTAGGTCGGTTTTTAGTCAAGCCTTATAAGACGTCGGTCTCCACATTTGAGAATGCAGTCTTATTCTTTTAGTGTCACCTTGTAATGAGCTACTACAATTGTAACGAATAAAACTGCTAGCTTTAGTCTTTAAAGAATTATAAGACCAGATGCTACGGGCCTCTTAGCTATTTATTCTGTATTTAGGTTTCTGTGCTCAAACTTGGCTGTGTGGTGTGACGTTTTTCGTAGTTTGGAATAGTTAAAGGATATTTATCTCAAACACTCGGGGTAAAAGAAATTAAGCCGCATTGCCACGTAAATAAACGGTTTTCATCTTGACTGCTTGCCGCCTAAATGCCCGCCGTTCTTGAAAAACTTGACGTAAGGTACCTTCTCAGTTCTCGGGCCAACGCAAACGGACGGGGAATAGCAGGAAATCCACGCCTCCAGAATAACTTCCCAGCGGAAATCGCAGCATGAACAACTCTGCCCGCGGATCTACCCAGCACGTGATATCCGGCGCGACAAGCTTTCTTGACCCTAGCGACATGCCCGCTCGCATGGCTCGGCCTCCGCCTCATCTCGATAGAGAAGCTCAGCCCCAGCATTGCAAAAGCACAGACGCAGACGACTATCAATGACAGCAGGTTCACGTTGGTGTAGTTAGCGGCGGGGAACAGAAAGCTGCGGCAAAACACCGGGTCCTCGGTGTACTGGTTCGGATTATTGGCGCAGTTATAGTCGTCGTATATCTTGAGAGCACTCCCCACAAGGGAGAACCGCGCTCTCAGGAAGCTGGCCTCAAAAAGCGCTGCCAGCTCCAAGGTCCATTGTTTATGTGGGTTGATCCAGCGTATGGTCCGGCCATATTTTCTTGTTGGGGCGAGCAGGAATTGGGGGCTTTCATCCAGGTAAGAGAACACTGAGCTGTAGTGGAATATGTTTTGGAAGAGCAACCATTGGTCGTATGCGGGAAATTCAAGAGGCTTTGAGTCCATGTGTGACAAGTATAGTTGTCCGTCAGGACCGAACTCGTCCTCGTGCCCACTTCGCCACGCAGAGCAGGCGTTCTCTCGGGCGCACAACTTGAACTGCTCGGCACATACAATGCCAGTAGCTTCATGGTCGGGGAGCCAAAATCGAACAACTCTCTTATCGTCGTCATCAGGGTTTAACTCCCGCGTTGACTTGAACACCGGGTCAAGGATGGGTCCATTCCATCCCTTAATCGCATTATGTCCTGCAAAGAACACCATCATGAATGTCTTGGCGTTGGCAACGCGGAGTCTGGGGTTAAGAATCGCCTGCGCAAAGGTCCGGTTGGCTGGTTTGTAGCGTGGTATAACGTCCAGCTTCATTTCGATGTGGAATGGGGCCCTGTGTCTATAACCATCCCATCCCGAAAATTTTAGTGACTGCTCAGACGGCCTGTTGTCCGTGTCTAACCACAGCCAGTACGGCGAAAGGGTTATTGAATCACCCTCTATATTTCGGGTGGTTTGAAATTCAGGGTCGAAGAACGAGAGACGGTTTTTATCGTCCGGGATGCTATGGCGCCTTGGCAATGTGAACGGCGACAGGTTGAGAGGCGCGCAGGTTAGCCGACGATGAAGCGATACTTTAGATGGGGTGTTGTAACCCAAAGACTCAGGCGTAATCTTCTGCTCGAAGGCGACCGCAGACACGCCGTCCAAGCAAGTCCCGAGCCCGAAAGGGCAACTCGTGTTATAAATGCGAGTCTCCGGAGTGTCGTTGCCTGTCCAAAGAGTGCCGCAGCCTACTTTGTCAGTTGCCCATGGCGACAAACAGTCGTGGAAGTATCTCGCGGCTCGTTTTGCTTCCAGTGTTTTGTCCAACCATGCTTTGAAATGCACCTTGCCGCAACAAGGCGTCCAACCTGAAAGAACAAGCGGTGTCTCCTCCCCGTTGTAAGTCAAAATATAGCAAAATATAGACAATCAACGGGCCCATCGCAAGCCAGCAAGCTATCCACAGACAGGCGATGAACCCGATGAGACAGCGCTTCTCAGGAGATATTACGTACCGCTCTAACATGTGGCGGTGCCGCTGCAGCTTGCGACGAGAACCGAAGCAGAGCAAAATTGCGTCCCTTTGGGAGATGTCCTCCAAGTCGATATCTGCGCTGGAGCTGATTGTGCCAGATTCGACCTCGGCTGCTGCGGGCGGAAGAATCCCATCAGGCTCAAAATTTGTACAGTTGATATCGCCACCCTCGGCAGGAACAGGCCTCATTTCAAGTCCTGCCGAAGAATTTCCGTCGCGAAGAAATTGGTTCCGCAAGTCGATCAGGTAAAGAACCGAGTGTCGAACAATTATCCATCCTTGGCTACCAACAAATGAGAGAACAAGACCGATCACGGCGGTGATGATGAGCGCCCTGGTATCCGAGACCGTCAAGACGAACTGATTCCACCATGATTCGTAGTGATTCCGCCATGCGCCTTGGTAGACGTGATAACTGGTCATGTTGGTATGTTGTCTATATCATTGGCGATTTTGCATATATCAGAACAGGGTGTCGAGACCAGGTCTCCGCGACAGATACTGATGAGGGGTTTATCTCCGAGGGACTTTGCGGCTGAAATGAGCACATGAACGACAGTACTCGTGCTACTGCCTTTTACAAAGTCAAGCGAAGCAGGGATAAAACCGAATTCATTAGCTAACCGCATTCGTGACCCCCGTTCAGGAGGTGCTGATCTGGTGGTGATTAGCTGGTAACTAGGAGGCCAGGAAAGGTCTAGTTGGATTGAAACCTGGAAGTCAGTTTGTGTACAGTACGGTAGTATGAGCTGAAGTGCACCTCTGAGGAAGATATAGAGACGCCATGTGATACAAAAGGGGTGATTGCTTGGCGTGCAATCAGCGGATTCGGTTTTTGCGCGTCATACGCCACCATAGCCGGAAAGGGCTGAATATGTCACGTGTTTGTGCCCGGGTACGGAGAGCCTGAGGCAGCTAAAATAGGAGAACAAATTAGGAAATCGCACGCCAAACACTAGGAAATCTCTTGGTAACAGCAATCAACCAAAAACAAAAGACCGACCAAGTAATGGTTTCTATCGAAAACCATTACCATCCCCCTTATAGGCTTAGCTAGGTAGCTGATATTACTAGGAACTGCTAAAAGCCTGAGTCGGTCTTACGAACATTCCTTATACGTACACCGAGGTAGTATCCATACTTCTCATTTACTTGCTCCTTGTCTATTTATTGGTATGGTCTAAAGCCTGGAAATACAAGAGAGTACTATGATTAAATATCAACTATGCATTCAGGGTAGGTAGATAGTGTTCTTGGAGATCCGCTATCCTGCTCTCCATCTCAAGGAGCAACCAAGACACCACGGTACCGGACCTTGCCTTCTCTCAGCCTGGCCATGGCCTCCTGCACACCTTCCAGTGTCATGGGGTACTTTTCAATAATCGGCCTGACGCCCTGCTTGGCGGCAAATCGCAACATGGCCCGCATGCTGGCCGTCGATGCTGTCCCGGTTCCAACCACGGTCAGGCTCTTGCCTATCAGGTCCATGGGTGACACCTGCAGAATCTCGGTGCTGACGGTCAAGGGAAATAGCAGGGCGCCGAATGCCATGACGGGCAGGTATCTGCAGTTGACATTTATCAGCACAAGAACGTAATCAGCAAAGGCGTTGTGGGGGACGACTAACACTTTCATATCCGGCAGCATGCTTGCCGTGACGAGGAGAACCTCAATTTCCTTCACCTTGTCCAGACTCCCCGGACCACCACTGACGTAGAATTCGGACGCGCCCAGGCCCAGCGCCTGCTGCCGCTTGCTCTCGGTGCCGGAGAAAACCACAACCTCCATGCCCATCTTAGACGCGAACTGAATAGCCAGGTGTCCTAGCCCGCCAACACCCAGAACTCCAACGCGAGCACCAGCTTTCACACCAAAGTCGCGCAACGGGCTCCAGACAGTAGCACCACCGCACATGAGCGGACCGGCATACTCGGACTCAATCTCATCAGGAACCTTGTACAAGCAGGAAATATCCCAAGCCACGGCAGTGCCAAAACAGCCCTGGTCGTGGTTGCCGGTGCCGAATTCGATGCGGTTGACGCATTGCTGCTGGTGGCCGGATACACAGCCGTCGCAGTAGCCGCAGACCTTTTGGAACCAGCTCATGCCGACCCTGTCGCCGACGCGGAACTCGGAGAGGGTGGGGACCATGGACCCGACCTCGGTGATGGTGCCTACGCCCTCGTGGCCGAGGCCTTGGTCGGCGTGGCGGAAGTGCTCATCTGTGCCGCAGACGCCGCAGTGCGAGATCTTGATGGCTACTTCGGTTGGCTTGAGGTCGCGGTGGCCTTTGGCTTGGACGACGTCGCCGTTGGACGAGCCTTTGAAGACGGTGAAGTCGATGCCCATTTTGTGAGGTTGGTGAAATAATATTGTTATAAGGATGAGATGGGCGATTCTTGGTCACTTGAATGGTCTGGCCTACCGTCAACCCGTCCAGCGGGCTTCTATCGTCTTATATACTTTTTAAATAAAATACTTCGGGATCGGTTGAGCTCGCAGCTAGGCATTTCCTTGTCGTCACCTTGGCACAGTAATAGCCCATACGTCCCCATATACGGATATGCCCATCAGTAAATAGATGCCGTCATAACTCCGACTATGACCGTCAGAGATCCCTGCACCTGCATAACCGTCCCCTCACCGATCTATACATTACACACTTGGGGCCTAGATCTCCAACTTTGTTGACTTGATCGTGGCACCGATAGATAGCCTGACAAAAACACAATACGTACCTGGCCCTTTCAAACACCGGATTGTCTCTTTCACGGCTGATGGCAAGAAAACGAACAAATAAGCTCTCCACGTTGACATTTGCAAGGCAAATGACTTCAGACAGGTGATGTCAGTAGCTACAGTACACATCACTCCTCCATTTCTTTCAGATTAGATGGGGCAGCCCGCTTCCCCCACTTACATGATTAAGCAACCTGATTAGTAAACAAACACAACTACATTCAGCAACCTTCTGAAGACCAAATGGGCTGATTACATATTCATTCCGTCTCCAAGTTAGTAAATCACTATCGAGGACGTCTACTCTTAGAGTGCTGATTCAGCACATTGCTGGTACCGAGTTATGATTTCTGTCGACTTTGTCGGAAGAAAACCTCCGTCCATTAGTTGTCACGTACTTTGATGTCGCTGTTTTAATCGCCATGGCGCCGAATCGGGTGGGCGGATGTAATATAGCGCATGAGTTGGTATAGACAGGGTATTCTTCATGAATATCAACGCAGGGGCTACTGGTCCTCGACTCCACGAGTCCGACATCACCATAAGTAAACGTCGTCTCATTTACGAGGACCCCATAGAATAAGAAGCATCGACTTCCAGTCTCCAAGGTACTCCTCTAACCCAACCCGCCCTCGCCCAGTTCCTATTGGTGCATCGTTCATACAAGTCTCGCATCGCATCCGTGGTGTCGATTACCGCCATATGCCTAAGGCATTCCACGCTAAGGGCGTCGCAACTGTAATAATCCTCGAGGCCTTGGATTCCGTAAATGAGGCTGGTAAGCGGTGTATCTTGGTAAAAGGTCTACCCGTGACTGTGTGCTGCTCCATGGAGCCACTGATTCACTGTCGTCCCAAAAGTTGAAGCCGGGATCTTAACACTGAGAGTCTTGTGGTTTTCCAAGTTTTCTGATGTCCATATAGGGTCGTCGAGTGAAACCCGGTCCAGAATGGCGGCAAGTACGTGGATCACCATGACCCGCCGCGTCTACGTCTGAAGATGCCTGTAAACTAACCATCTATACCAAAAGGCTTCTCGCCCTTGAACATCTCATATTCTTTCTACGACATGAGATTTTAGTCAAGCTGTTGAATAGAAGACTACTCACCTAAATAAGTATTGATATCAATAATAAGCAAATTCACTTTAGCATAAACTCACTAGATATACGGGCTATAAGACATATTTCACTTATATATTCTTGGGGCTGAAAGACGGCAGCTTAAAACCGACCAGGAAGGCTCGCATCCAGTCGTCTTCGACACAAACTCTCAACCCCCAAAATGGAGCTCCGCGAAGAAGATGCCTGAGATGGAGTCAGGCTTAGCGCCGTAGGAGGATACGGAAGAACGATGACCACTTTAACGATGACCACTTTAACGATGACCACTTTCCGATATAACATATTCCAGGTGTCAGCCTCTCGTTCGTTGCCTCTGACTGCTGTTGGGTACGGGCGGCGTCGCCCCCAGAAATTCTCCTGTAATTACTTGTGAACGCCCAGTGGTAGAAGCTGTTGTCGGGGACAGTTCTTTTCTTGAGGATAATGCCGGTAGTGTCCAAGCACCATCCCACGCAATTGACATTCTTTTCTTTCTGCAATGGGCCGTACCAGGTGACATTCGGCCACCCCCAGAACGATCCGGCCGTACTGCGTCCGGACAGTTTACCCGCTCCCCTGGGAGAGGAGACAGCTTTTCTAAGGGAAATGACTGCTGAATGGAATTTTCTGTTGGTCCCCAAAAATCTGTGTGATGTAGACGGATTAGTTAGACAGACGATCGCATAACAAAAGCGATCATTGCAACCTACAGCGCGGTAAGGGACACAGCGGATTCTCCCAGCGCGGATCGCTACTCAGCGTATCGTCGTCGCAAACAGCCACCACACGCGCCAGGCGACGACGTAAATGGCTTGATGAGATGTGCGTCGCTCGGCGGTCGAGCTGGTATCGGTTAAAGCGTGGTGTCTTCATTGTCGCTGGTCTGACGGTCTTGACTAGGATATAGACTGTGTTCGCGTTGGGCTCCGTCAACAGGATGGGTCTGATCGCCAAATATTGTTCCATGCTGACCGGTTCTCGTGGTCGTGATCGCTACGAGGTGTTCGAAAGAGACTCTAATGGAATCTGATCGCGAACCTTTTCAGGATCTGCATCTCACCGGTGAAACGGTGAAGAGGGGGCTATAACCCCGCCCAACGCAGACTTTCGCCTCGTCCCACCAACAGCTCTGGCTTGGAACTGTCGCACCAAGCTCAAGGACCATATGGAAAGTTGGTTCCACACCCGAGACGCACGGTGGGCGTGGTCGGGGGCGTATCTGGCGAACCAGGCCGACGCCAAAAGGTTCCCATGCCCCTATTGTGAGATCACGGGTGCGACTACATCGTATAGTAAGATATCCAAGCACAGCACCGCAGGCCTTCACGGGCGCCGCCTGGTATTCTTGAACGACGCTTGCCCAAGCAACTCAGCAGTATGCACAGCATATAAGGACTCGATCAAAAGCCCGGATACGTTGATCTTTGATGACCCCGTGACCTTGGATCCATGTTCTCAGACAAGCCAATACTACCATTATCAGAAATTCAATTCATAGCCCTCCGACGCCCCCATTCTGACGAGGTGTGGGTGCGTCTGTAGATGATGTTTATCATATAAAGTCGAATATAACAACTTTGCCAAGATATATACGAAGAAACAGAAAAAGTCTTTCATTTGAAGAATCTTAACGAGTTGTCATGTATTTCGGTTGAATAGACTAGGGTTATATGCATAGTGAATGGTGCACTGGGGATAAGAGCTGCTTTTCAAAGAGTATTGTGAATAGAAGGAGGAGGGCTATTATACAAGAAGAGATACCAGCCTAAGAGCTGTGGTCGGAGGTATTCTAAGTGATTCATGTATTTTGGAACAAACCCAAAACAATACAAGTTTATCCAAGCTGCTTTTAACATCATGTGAGAGATAATTCGATCCACACACTATGGTATCATCTCAAGCACCAACAGTCTCTGCTCCTTTCGCAGCTTGACTCCCCAGTGTCTTTTGAGTCCCTCCACTTCCCTCCCGTACCAAGCTAGGCGACGGCGTTGGTAACGGGCCAGATCCAATCCCCGGACTCATCGCCGGACTTGTAACACGACTACGCACACTTATACTCGCAGCACCTTGCCCATGTGCCTGTTCCCCAAAATGCCTTCGAAACCACCTAACTGCCTGATCCTCGCTCCTCCATCCACGTTCCCGTTGCATGGGATCATCACGATCTCCCCTGACCGCAAATCCGTGTTTCGCGCCCGGATACACCTTGGCTTGATGTAAATCTTCGATTGGCCCGCCCTCGGTTTGTTGGCTCCTTTCCCTCCAGTATCTGTTTTTGGACTCTAAAATTTTGACAACTTGCTCCCACTTCTTTCTGCCCAACCACTCATCATTATCGCCATCTGCTATGCTCAACGGCCAGACAATCTTTTCGATATCGCCGGGTACCTCGAGTAAACTTGGATGTGCGGTAAATGCGCAATCTATCACATGGACCTCTACCCCTTTTGACACCCCTGGTATGCCGCCTGGGTTGAACAAGACCTTGTTTTCGGGAATATCGTGTGTTAATCTGACGGTGTAAGGTCCGCCCCAGCAGAAACCGGCTACTGCAAGTGGTGTGGGCGATGACTGAGCGGGCGAGATAGTGGTGCCTCTGACAGAGCGGATGAAAGATTGTATCCGCGGTTTGACTTTGGAAGGTCGGTTGTGGATGGCGAAGGACAGTAGGAGGGGGAGGACTCGAATTGTTGTCCAGAGGCCGGAAAAGACTCGTCTTAGAAGGGAAGAGTTGGCTGGCGGTTTGGCCTCGGACAAGATCATGAATTTCTGCGGTGGTGAATGGTCTGCTTCATCATCAGTGAGATGTTCTTTTGGGAGACGGAGATGGTGAAAATTGGGGTCGCCGTGGGAGCTGAGTGAGGTGTGAATGAGGGGCAATTCGGAGAAGTTGAGGCTTCGGGTACCGAAGGTGAGACATACCGTTCATAAAGTCGGGAACATAGGCAATGCAGGGCACGCGTTGGGCATACACGTCGGCCAGAGCGCGTGTGTTGAGCAAACGCCATCCAAAAGCATCCGGGATGATGACTACCGTCCCCAAGGGGCGGATGCCGGGTTCTGGCCCGGTCACATAGGTCGGCAGGCCGTAGAGGATCTCCTCCCGGCCGCGGGGGACGACGTCGCCACGGAGGGTGCCCGTGAAGCAATCCGGACAGGGCACGTTCATGTTTTTCACTGAGAAGTTCCAACAGACAGAAACAAGAAAAGAGGCAGTTGAAATAGATGGGAGGAAGCCAAACGGAACAAATAAATGTTGGAAATCCAAAAGTAGTATCACCAGCTGGTTGGAGATTGGTAATGAGGAGGGGGGCTGATGTGATGTGACAATATCGGAGGGTTCTTTATCGTGTCACAAAGGAGCTATCCCAGCTGGGCGGCGCGATGATGAGCTTCTCCCGTTGTTTGGTGGCAAGCAAAACAATAAGAGCTTGCTCGGCAAATTTGCCGCCTGATTGCTTCGAAGCTTTTTTTCCCAGGCACTGTCAAAGTGTCGACGATGATGGGTAAATGGGTAAACGAGTGAACCTGGAAATGGGGTACGGCGTGGGTGATACGAATGCAATAAATTTCGACCTTGCAGCAGCCCGCAGCTTCTGTCGGTCTTATCGGGACGGGAAGCGCGGGGCTCGTGCAGGTGCTGCGGCAGTCACTCACTGACAGCTCCCACAGCGTCTCAGTGTCGATGCTGTGCTTGCTTATGCGGGCTGCAGTGCCGAAGGGTGGCGGTGAAGTGAGGGGAGAATCGAGTCAATCGACGACCAAGATTGTTGGAGGTGAGTATTGATGAATCTATGAGAAGGACGCGTGATGACCTGTGATGGTGATTCTGGCGGTGTGTGGCTCACTGGAGATTGGCGCCGGGACAGTGGATGCGTGCCGGTGTCCCGTGTCCGGAACGGGAATTGTGGCTGGAGGTTCGGTATCTCTCCCTTTACAGGTTCCTTCCCTTGCTGATCGGTTTGCTGCCGGGCCTGCTCTTGCCCAAAGATGGAAATACGGGACGAGGTGGAGATAACAAAGGAATGTGTCCCGGCTTTACGATCGGTTCCTTCCTTGGATATCAGCGAACGGCGCCTGGAAGATGCCGGAGTCACACCGGCCGCGAAGACGGGTTGGTCATCACAGCACATCATGAAAGGAGCCAAAAGGAGTTAAGGCAGGTACCATCTACGTATCCATTGATCATCGGGATAAGAAATACCAATTCAATCTCTACAGAATTCTTCATTCCCTCAAGGTAACAACAGTCCTGGCACAATAAAGATCAGCAGGAACAAAGGGCTTCCTCTTGATCTTGACCTTGTTCCCATCCTGGTCCTCCTTTTCCTCTTCAATCTCCAATTCCAGCGTCTCAAACGAATTCGTCACCACGGCCGTGAACGGCTCCGGCGGGTGACCCCAGATGGTATCCACCGCCCTGGCAGCCGAGTCAATCTGAACGAGTCGAAATCCCTCCTTGGCCTTTTCCTTCATGTACCAATGCGCCGTCGCCTTTGCCAATCCCAGCCCTTCATAACCGCCTCTGGTAGCGGTCCCTGATCGAATGATGACTTCTCCTGGAACCTTGGGTTTCTTGTCCTCTGAGTTCTTGTCGCGGGGGTCTTGCTCCTCGGCTGTGTTGAAAAGAATGCCTAGCTCGGGGAGGAACGAAACGAACTCGTCAAGTTTGGAATGGTCCATTGGATAAAAGGCGTCGTATCCCAATGCGACGTGCACGAGGGGAAAGTCCATTTGCTCGAGCAGCTCTGGACCGGTGGCGGAAGTTTTGGTGAAATCCCAGTGCAGTTTCCCGCCGGTGGCAGCGGAGGAGGGATGTTTGAAGACGTATTCTGTGTCAAAGACGCCGTATGAGTGGCCTGAGTTGATGCCGTGCAGATGATGGTAGTCGAGGGTCTTGAACATGCTGTATGCCTGAGAGGCGACCTTGCCTGGCGGTGTGTCGGGGTAGAGGATTGACCAGATGGGGCTGTTGTAGAGGTTGCTGTGGGTTATGATGCTTTTGGCCCAGTCCAGCTCGTTGGTGGTGAGTTTGCGGATTTGGTACCGCGCGGGCAGAATCGCTTCGGTTGTCATTTTGCACAAAGGTGAGCATAAAAGGTATGGAAAGAGGTTCAAGGCGAGGTGACTGCTGGAGGAGGGCTTTGAGGATGGCTCTGAAGTGATGGAGATGGAGTCTCAAGGTTGATGAGGAGCAGGTGTGGTTCAGTATATATCCTCGGCGCCATGGAGACCGTGACACTGCAACGTTTGCAGCCATACCGTATACGGGACATGCATAGCTGCATACGAGATACGACTTCCTCTCCGCTCCGGGTATAACGTCCAGCGTGACTTTTATTTGCAAATTTGGTATCTGATTATAATAGGCCAAGAGGTGTGACCATTGATGCATCTTCTACAGTACGAACAATAGTAGGCGGGATGCCGTGCACTGACCGGTTGGGAGGCTGCGTTAGCGGTGCCACCTTTGTAATGGGTTACATAACCGTTTACAAAGATCAAACTTCTTTATTGATATCATCCATCAGGTACCATTGCCCTGTTTGGAACATTCGGCTGCGAATTTGAGCTTCACGGGAAATTTAATCTTTATCACAGTCAACTCCAACTGATGTGAGACGTGCCATCGTGGCAAGATAATACGCGCATAAGACTCCAAGTCCACCTCTTTATATCCGGAAGGTAGTATTGAGGCTGATTAAGATGCATCCAACAAGAGCATTCATATTTTGGTCATTCTTGACCAGACCGCGGCTATTTGGATGATGTACGTACTTCGCGTTGGCAACAGTGTTTGTTAGAATTGGGGCGGATGGAATTGCCATCGTCAACATGGTCATGACACCGCCGTTGCCTCTTAATTAGTCCGTTATTAGTCCCTGGGTTTCTTTGATAGCGGCAACTCTATTCGTGGACCATCACTGGTCACACCCAACGGTTGCCCGTTCACCGACGGGCTTGGTCATCATCCGTAATCCACTTTCAACGTCAACCGAGTCACCGCATATTCCAATCTTACCTCAGAAGTCAACAACATGTGCCGACCAAGTTCAGGCTCCTCAACGGGCACGTCGGGCAGTGAGGGAGTCGGCAGCGGGGTCATCCCGGCCTCGGTGCGTGCCCTGATGCCGAATCACCCAGCCTGCGCTGAGGCTCTTTCCCTGGCCAAGGCATCTCTGCCGCCATCCATCTTGTACCACAGCTTCCGGGTATTTCTCTACGCACAGGCGTTTATGCGAAGCTTTCAGGACGACCTTGAAGAGAATCTGCCTTCACCGCACCCAGCAATATTCACGGCGCCACATCCCGGACCTGAACCCGGAAAACGGAGCGGTATCCGGAACAGCCCTAGCAGCGGAAGTCTACGATCACCATCTGCACCATCTCATTCTCGTTCTTTTTCATATCCCAGGAGTCCTGGTATTGGCACCTTTCCTCTCAGGAGCCCCGGAATCGGTGCCTTTCCTCCAAGGAGTCCGGGTCTTGGCATTGGGTCTGGTCCCGGGACCGGTAGTCGTCCGTCATCATCCGTCTCCCTGTCCGGCACCGGCACCACCTTGGTCAACGACGACTCTGATGCCGAGCCCGAGAATGATAATCTCTTTCCGCTCCCAAGTCCAGGTATTCCTCCCTACAGCCTAGGTCTCGGCATCTCCGAGCCGCCGAGCTCCCCACGCCGTCCTCCTCCGAGTTCAATTCCCCCTTTCCCCGAACACATTCTCTTCGTAGGCTGTATCCTCCACGACATCGGCACCGCGCCCCAATATGACGCCATACCAGAGCGATTCGAAGTCGTCGGGGCGGACGTTGCCGTCCGTGTCCTGCGTAACCACCATCCCGCAGACACCGCTTCGATCGGAAACTTTCCAGACTCCTCAGGGAAAGGAAGTCTGAAAGAGAGAAGAAGAGCAACAAACACGACCATCTTGACGCACCATGCACTTCAATCCCAGCAGATTAAGGATCTGTGGTTGGCATTGTCGTTGCACACCTCGCCGGGAATTGCAGAACGGATGGGCGGGGTCGTGAGGGCGATTAGATTAGCTGTGAGGGCTGATTTTGGAAGCTATCCTGTTCCTCATCTCAACTTTAAGGCCGAGGTTTTGGGCGGCGGTGAGCTGGGGGCGGGAACAGGGAATGGGTTGGTTAACGTGATCAAGTGGGGCCTTCCGAGGCTTGAGATTGAAAAGGAGCTGGGAGATGCGGTTGTCAGACAGGCGTTGGGGGATAGGAGGAAGGCACCTTCTGCTAGCTGGCCTGGGGATTTGGTCAGGGCTTGGGAGGAGGATCCTGAGACGGAGGGGGTTAATAAAGGCTTTTAGTCTCACGTCGAAAAGAAGGCATGGCGTGGAAGGAAACGTGCATGGAATAAATTTGATTACAGGAGTTTAAATGGGCATTTTCGGCGATGAGATAGATGGAAAGAGCTTGATTGGTTGCTACTGGATGGAAGGCTGTGGGTGTCTTTTTAGATTCGGTTACTTCTAGCCTCTTCTAGGGTTATTCTAATGGGGAATGAAAAGATGAAAGGGGATATCTCTCTGAGCAACCTCCGCGGAGACTGCAAAGGTTAATCCACACTCGAACAGCAGTCTCATAGTCAGAACCCTCAAGCACCTTGGGCTTGAGTCAACAGCATATCTGGATACCTGCGGGCCTACTAATGCCATTGTCTAATCCGGGTCGTCACAGAGCCCTAGGTCGTTCATCCAAAAAGGTCTGCTTCATCATCGCCAGGTGACCTTGGTCTGATGAGCTGCCCGGAGTGATGAAGCATGGCGCGAAGAAAATGATCCGATGTTAAAGGGTGTTTGGCAAGTTATACCCACAAATATAAAAGCTTGATTCACCGCAGAATCAGGTATAAATGAGTGCCTCGTTGACTGAAAACTTTCAACCTTCATCACCGACCTGCTCGATACTGCCCAGTCTCATCTTGCCCTGAATATCGTTTGATCACTTGAAGGTCTCCCAAACAGTAAGTATCCATCGGTCTTGCTCAAGTCATCCCCAGCCTGCTAACAACCTAGCTCAATAATTAGTAAAAATGAACCCTACCGAACAAACCGAGCCCTTCCGACCCTCAACGCCGCCCCCCGCAAAGTCGGAGCCCGTCCGCCCCGCCACGCCCCGCAACTTCGGGCCGATCGCTCCCCCCGTGGTCAGCTCGGCCGGTCCCGCCAGCGCCAGCAACATTGGCCTTCCAGTCAAGTCCTGGAAACCCCCCGCCTGCACTAGCCCAACCCAGACCTTTGCCCAGTTCAAACGCAAGGTCGAGTCCGAGTGGAGAGGCAGCATCCTCCAAGCAAAATCGGGCGACATCATTATCACAATCCCCAAGCGAGACCTGCTTCTGTCTGAGTTGCTGAATGAGATGAGTAGCACGGATGGCAAGGGGAAGGAAATGCGGGTTTTTGTAAGTTTTGTTTTACACTGGATCTTGCCTCGCCTCACCTACCACACTTCACCCCACTTTGCCTCACCTCACTTACCTCACCTCCTGAAATTCATATATGGTCTTATATCGATCATTGGTTTGCTAACTAACTTGGCCGAATATAGGACAACAACGGCAAGTACACCGCTATGGTTTATCGCGCCACTATTCGCGAGCTCATGGGCGACAGGGCAATGGAGGAGGAGAGCCAGTCTTTTTGGCTCCCGAGATCGGTTTATAGGACTTTATAAGCGTCTTTTGAAAGTATTTGATAGAACTGACGGTTTTGGAAGGGCAGGATTGCTGAATACACCTCGCTCATGTGAAATGCAAGTTGGCGTTTGGGACTTGATAATTTGCCTAGTGTGAGACATGTGCGAAAAGATTATTTGTATCTTGTAGTTACTCTAGCATGGATATACCTAAGTTGCATGGTGGTAGCCTGCTGGTCTGATACTCCAGATCATAGATGTGATGCAGGCTGGTCTTTAAATCATGACACGACCCATGACCTACAAACAATCCTGATAATGTCTGATAATTCTTTTGTTTGGCTGACCGATTTCATATCCTTGCATATCGGTTCCTCGTTAAACCATGTGTTGATGTTTGTGATCCCTATTCTATACCTAGCTCTAGCCAGACTATCAGCGACCGACATTGTGTAAATGGGCGTTGTATGTCGATGTGTGTCAATGCGCGTAACTGTAAGTATAGCAGGGAAGTCCCCAGATACTCATAATCAATGTAGTCGAGTTGTGAAAGAGCCTCATGGCCCCCATGTGACATGTCTCAATCTAAATCCCTTATCGTCCACATCCATCGTCCAATTATCTCGGATATCAACCGCCCCAAAGGAAGAATCCTTCCTGTATGTGTGCTCCACAGATAGGAACACAGGCTAAGCAGTCGCACGTACGAATACAGGCAACTTCTGCAGCTACCCGTGAACTGTGGGTTCGGTGGCATGTTAAACAGCATTTAATCAATCATGGTGCATTAGCCCTCGCGCCGGCGTCAAGCCCGGGTACGAGAACCCCCTCTTTTCCTTCCTTCATTCCTTCCATTGGTAGACCTATGCCAGTGTCGCATGTTGTATGGTGAAGGAGCATTTGCTACTTACCTAGGACTCCTTCCTGGATGCTTGAAATTTTCTGTCATATCCTTCCTGCCTTGTTGAATAAGGTTATCTGTCAGCAATCAACATCCCCATCAAGCCTGGCCGTTCTGGTTCATCGAATTCTCTCAGAAAGATATCTATTCCTTTCGAAAACATCCAAAAAAAACACATCCCAGGGAAGCACCCAGCCCAGGCGAACCGGGCCTCTCGCTGAACCCACAATCACAAGGCCCCAGAACACAATACCGTCGCACCCAGAGCAAAGACAAAAAAGGAGACAAAAACGAACAACTGGAAGACGAAATGCCATCCCAATCCCTACCAAGTTTCTGGCTCACCCTCCAGTTCTTCTCCCCAACAGTCTCCAACATCGACGGCGGCTGTGTAATCACCATGCCCCAGGACAAAGTCACCAAGAGCGCTGTCCAAGCACTAGTCGACGGCACAGCGGGATTATCTTCCAAGGCGACTATCCAGGTGAGCGAGCCGAACTTTTAACGATTATCAGTTCATCAAGCATGTATACTTGAAATTTATTGATTTGCTTTTTGATCTTTCTTCTGAAGCTGACGAGATGGTAAATCCAGGAACGAGAAGGCTACATCGACGTCTATCTAGCGGGTATCAGCAAGGCTGCACTTGGCTAGCCGGCGTGAGGAGGAGAAAACAGGCTGGGTGATGGAACGGGAGCCTGGAGGGGCTGATGGCAAATGCCATGTCACGGGTGGATTTCTGTGACGCTATACGTGCGTGCTTTGTCCCAAGAGTCGGTTTTCCTTCCGACAAACTCGGGACACTTTACCTCTCGGGCCGAGATGTAATACCCGTGAATGGCGAACGTCATCGTTCAATAAGGTTTAAGCCTCAAAACTTTGCAAGCAGAAAGTTATTCCGAGAGCCGACGGGTGCCGAGATAAGAATCATAAGATAGGCTTTGGTGGCCACGAGGAGTGATCAAAAACAGCTTTTCCCGTGGCCGTTCGCTCCAGGTCTCTCTCCTCGTCCTCTGACCTGTGCAAAGCCCTACCTGCCCACCATGTCATTTGCCTGGTCACCTATCTGCGACCTCCCAGGCATTTATGAATTTCATGGAATTGATTCTCCTCTGGAACCACAACCAAACCCATACCAAAACGTCCCAGACGAAGACCTCCCACGCCAAAACCTCGAGCCCCCGGTGCAGCAGGTATCCGAACAGGCCAAGCCACCGTACATGTTTCGACTCCCCGATGAGTTGATTGTGAGGGTTCTCAACCAACTCGGCGGCAATGACAGGATCGTCTCCTTGCTCATATTACGCCGAGTCTCGCAGCGTCTCAGGCGCATCGTCTACGAAGCAAGCATATGGCGCGGGATCGAGAGGGACCAGGGTCGGCAGCCGTTCACCGAGTTTCCAGGCGAATGTCGCTTGTTGATCGAGGGCGACATATCTAGCATCCAATGGGTCGGCTTGAAGCAGGGGTTAAGAAGAGACAGGTCGACGCTTCCCAAATGTGCCGCCTGCCGTGCAACTCCGCCACGCGATCTCGGCGAGCCCGAGAGTTGCAGATTCGTGGGGACGAATGTAGCGGCGGACGAAGAGACGCGGTCCAAGGATTCTGCCTACCATTGCGACGGTTGTCATACCCATCACCCTCGCGCCGTTTCTCTCAGTCACAGTGGGACAAGCCACACAATGACGGGGAAGGTGGGAAGATCTGTATTGGTCGACAGGGTCAAGTCCGACTGTGCGAGCATGTCCGGATCGGGTGGGAAGACATTGAGAAACATGTCGAGCTGTGGAAGGGCCAGTCAGAGTACTGTGCACGGCGCGACCGATTCGAATTCCGTGGCCTTGACTGGTGGGAAGCTTGTCTCAATGACTTTGAGGTTCGTTGTGACGACCCAAGTCACCTCGTCGGCTCTTCGCCCTGTGCCGAAAACGCGGGGCCTCATACGGATGCCCATCGGAATCGATCAAGCTGGGGCGACTATTCCAGGAGTACCGCAATGGCCCAGCCAGGATGATAGTCCCGTCATCTCCTGACTGTCCGCAGCCCGAGGAGCTTTGTTTACGGGCCCCTTGCAGCCCCTTGGGCGACAGTCTTCATGTTGACAAAGTGGATAAGTACCACCACAGTCCTCAGTACTACCTCAGCTTTGCGGCCAATAACCCCGACAAGATGCCGCCGTGCCCGCCAGCTACAACACCACCGGATCGCAAATGGTTCCTATACGACGGGACCTGCAGATCCCATGGCGGATACTACATGCCAGGAAGCCTAGAACGAGGTGTTGGGTATATGGATAACATCCAGAGCAGCACCCACATGACCTACCATCGGGTCCACCCCAATGATTCCCTGTCTCTGATTACTACGTATCGACGCAAAATCCCCGTCTGTTACGAGCAGAAATGGTTCGTTATCAAACAGCCCAAGTACAAGAGGATGTTAAGTACAACCGATTTTGTGGAAGGTGTGTGGTGAAATGGGCTGTCTACCATCAATCTCACCCACGAGTGGTTCCATGCGGTTGACCCGGACACATGGTGTTCTAACCTGGGAGAGCAACATACAGGCCAGGTTAGGACAAACTGCTCCTAATGTCCTAGCTTGAGATTTGATATGAGTGGGGCTATGGCGTACCGGGACCTGCCTTTGTATCTGCATGTCCGCTGTGAATATGGGTGTGTGCAGCATGTGCTGCGGGATGAACTCGGGCCTGACTCGGAGGCCAGGAGTCTCAGGAAGGATTTTGAAGACTATCTCGACAATGTGCAGCATGTGCTGCGGGATGACCTCGAACGTGGGGTCAGAAAGTATCTTGAAGATTCTCTGGGCGCTGATGATGATGATTCCTCTAGAGAAGAGGAACTTGAATCATTGGATCCAAATTGCTGGCGAGATTATTTAGATTGCTTGCGGATCAAGAATGTTGAGCTTCCTAACTCGGGCTGTATCGCTGCAGGAGACGCCGGCTTGTATCTGTATTTGGCAGCACGGAGAGGCCATCTGGATTTAGCGAAAAAGTTTCTATCCAAAGAAACTGTCTCTGCCGAGGTCAAGGAGTTCGGCTCAACTGCACTGCATGCGGCAGCAGAGTGGGGGCACCTCCCGATGGTGGGAATTCTGATCGATGGCGAGGCCGACGTCATGAGAAGAGACAGGAGCGGGAAAACGGCCATCGAACAAGCAATGGCAGCAGGCGAAAGCAAGATTGTCGAGCGGCTGCTGGATTGCCTTTCTGCCTTCCAGACTCCTCCTACCGCGGCCGAATACGACGACCGTGTTGCGCTTCAGAAACAAGCATCGTCTTGGCTGGAAGCGGTTGAGATCCGAGACGCCATCGATCGAGGCGACCTTTGGCAACTCACGTATCTCTTGGAGGCGAACCTGTCGTTGGATGTCAACACTCTTCGGCTTCCGAGTTGCCGCAGAAGGCGAGCAACAAGCAGCGAATCCTGGATGCTTCCTCTTCACAGAGCCGTCATGAATCATAAATCGGACCCTTCCATCTTGAACCTCCTGTTGAAAAGAGGGGCCGATTTCACTCTTGTTGACGCTGACGGGAACACGGGTGTCCACTGGGCCGCGGCCTCGGGATATCATCCGGCATTGGATACTTCAAGTTGGCTTTACAAGAAGCCATGGTGTACCAGACTCGGTTGTCACCCAGAACAATAGAGGGACGTGTATGATTCTTTCCTTGCCCGAGCGACGAACAAGGCTGGAAATACCCCATTGCACCTAGCAATACGGTATGGGACTGTTACGACAGTCCAAGCGCTGCTATGGGCTTACGATGGAAATGATGATGCTAGGAACGCTGATGGATATACCCCTCTGGACTTTGCGGTTGCGTCGGGCGAGTCTGGCAGGTCGCTCGTTTCCAGCGAGCTTGCGCGTGACCGGGAGGGATCCACTGATAGCAGTAAGCGGCTGTTCGAGAACCTAGAGTGTCTCGTCTTGGAGCCGGTCGGGGGCCGGGAAATTTCAAACACCAGACGAGCGTCCCTCTTGCAGCACGCCTGTTACGGCATGCTCTTTGACGCTAGAGGCTGGAAGAAGTTGGTCAAGAAGCTGCTGAAGAACCAGGATATAAAGGCATACCAGGAAGACGCCTACGGACGTTGGCCTTTACATCTCGCGGTCAGGTCAGCGAATCCGGATATTGCTCGACTTCTGCTCGAACATGGCGGCGTCGATGTAAACGCGCGGGATCGTGACGGAATGACTGCTCTGCACACGGCCGTGGTAGCGGGAAGGAGATCTTCATTGCAACTTCTTCTTTCCCACGGTGTTGGTGTTGGCGTCGTCGATATGCAAGCATGCGACTACAATGGCAGAACAGCGCTGCATCTCGCCGCATATTTTCGCCACTATGACATATATAAAGATCTGGTCGCCGCTAGTGAGGCTAGATCCAGTCTACATATAAGGGAGTTAAGCCAGTCAAGGGACAAGACAAATAAAAGAGCGCATGAGATCGCAGAAAGCAGGGGAATTGGGTTGCTAGCATGGCAATATCCAGTGATGGAAGGTATGTCATACTGGTAGGTAGCGTTACCGAAAAAGGCCTGTCAGTAGTACCCAGTTTTATGAATATACGTCCGTAACCGACGACAAGACAAGACATGGATGGGGTGAAGATGAAAACTCGATTGGAGGAATATGGATGCTGTCCAGCTGAGGTTGAAGGTTGTGGGCCCACTGCTGCGAGTGGTAGTGTACATTACGTACTATACAGCAAATACACTGGTATCGAATACGTGGAAACGAGCCTTTCTCAAACTCCATACACAAGTCACGAGCTTTAGCGAAATGCCCGCGATTTATGTGGCTAGAAATTATATGCTCGCACTCATGTTTACAGCTCCTGGCCACCTGGAAGGTATGGGCTTGTCGACAACAAGGACAACATTGGAAGAGACCAATGTACCGGTATCCGTACCGATCACCGGCCCGGGATGGTGCCTGTGGGAGAATTGCGGGGTATTATTGGGCGGGGCCGGATGACGGCATCGTCAAACGGGTATTGCCGGATCCTTGTTGCGCATCTCGGAGTCACTTTTGGTGCACGGAAAGACCTCACTCCGGCTTCTTGCTCAAAGAAATACATACCCTTTTCTCACCAAGGTTGGCAAATAACAGCTGCACATTTCTGTCACAACACACCTAACACCAGTCAACAACGTACCGATCTACCATGTCACCCCCTATCAAAGTCGCGGTCCTTGATGACTACCAGGGCATCTCGGAGCCCAAGTTCAAGGCCCTGGATCCGGCCAAGTTCCAGGTCGAGTTCTTCAAAGACACCCTACGCCCCTATAACCACCCGGACACGACACAAGAAGTCAAGGATGCGCTCGTCAAGAGACTCGAGCCATTTACCGTCATCTGTAAGCGGAAGAACATAGCTGCCTCGGTTCTCGTGTCTAATAACCATCACAGCCACCATGAGAGAGCGGACCCCTTTTCCCCGGGAACTAATCAGCAAACTCCCCAACCTCAAGCTACTCCTCACAACAGGCAACCGGAATCTGTCCCTTGATCTGGAAGCGTTCAAGGAACGTGGTATCCCAGTCGTGGGTGCCATGGACAAGGCCCATCCGGGATCAGTAGGATCGGTCAGCACGACGGAGCATTGTGTCGCCATGATCCTCGCCGCCACCCGCAACATTGCTCAAGACGACCACGCCGTCAAGTCCGGTGGCTGGCAGACCGTCCCAGCCGTGAGTCTCTCCGGAAAGACCTTTGGCACGGTGGGGCTCGGACGATTGGGCATTGCGGTGGCCAAGATTATGCATCTGGCGTTTGGGATGCGTATCATTGCCTGGAGTCCCAATTTGACACAAGAGGCCGCCGATGAAAAGGCACAAGCGGCTGGGTTCCCGGTTGAGAATGACAAAGGCGAAAAGACCTTTAAAGTGGTCAGCGAGGAGGAGCTGTACAGGACTGCCGATGTGGCGAGTCTCCACATTGTGCTGTCGGACAGGTCTAGGGGTAGTGTCGCCTCTAAGCAGCTGTCTTGGATGAAGCCCTCTGCCATCTTTGTCAACACGTCACGGGGTCCGCTGGTTGTTGAGAAGGATCTTCTGGAAGCTCTGGAGCAGGGCAAGATCAGAGCGGCGGCACTTGATGTCTTTGATCTTGAGCCGCTTCCTTTGGATAGCAAATGGAGGACGACAAGATGGGGCGAGGATGGCAGGAGTCGGGTTCTGTTGACGCCGCATATGGGCTACGTAGAGCATGACACTTTAGAGGGCTGGTATGAACAGCAGGTCGAGAATATCCAGCGGTGGGAAAAAGGAGAATCTCTGATGTTGAGCCTTTATTAATCATCGCCCCTAGACCAGCCAATCGACAGGAATTTGCCTTGTTTGCTGCTTGTCAGTATGTTACTCCTCCAACAACGGTGCAGAGTGTGGCAGTTTGAGGCATCTGAAAGCTCCTTCCGTTTAGCTTGCCAGCTTTGGCCGGTGGAGCAGCTTTCGATCCCAAATCCCTTCAGTTTCATGGGCTGTGATGGAAGGCACGGCGTGTTGCATACAGCCTGGAACTCTGCAGAGCAAACAACAAGTGAAAGACTCCACCCATTTATTTGGCACCTTCCCGACGTTCCTTCCCTCTGGAATACGACACAGGTCACCGAACGGCAAGAAAGAACACCCCTTCCCCGCTCATGCCTTCCTCTTTCGTCTGAAAGCACCGCTTTGCAGCCTTCAAAGCACGAAGCACTGCTTACCTTGCCCCGTCTCCAAAAAAAAATCCTCTTCTCTCATCCACAACACTTCGTCGGCATCCTGCTTGGACAAAAGCTCAGCACCACATCTGCACTTTCAAGAAAAGTATCTCCTCTTCGACCACGATCGACCCCGCGCTGAATTCCCTCGCATCCTCAATTGAACTCTATTCCTTGCCCTTGATTCGCGCCACTGACCCTTCGGAATTCTGATCATCGTGCTCGCAGAAAGTGTCGGACAACAACATGTCGAACGACATGATCGATGCCGTCCTCGCCGGCTTGCCCAAGGAGGACGGCGATGATGATGTCGCCATGACCGGTGCACCGAATGACGATCTTGGTGAGTAATCTCTGACCATGAGCTTCTCTGTGGGTCTTGGTATCTAACGTCCAACAGAGCCTGGCCAGATTCCCCCGTGGGAAGATGTGATGGACGTTCAGTCCACCACCCAGGCTGCAAACCCTGTGGACAGCAAGCCCACTCCCATCCAGCCGGCAAACCCTGTGGACAGCAAGTGCACTCCCACTTCGATGATGGACGTTCAGCCGACTACGCAGGCCGCAAACCCTGTCAACAGCAAGTCCACTCCCACCCCCGCCCCCACGGGTCCATCGGCTTCGCCCAAGCCGCCCTCGGCCCCAGCTGGCCGATCGATGTCGACGGCGCTCAGTGTTTCGTCGACACCTCACAGCGACCGGGTCCGGCCTCTGTCCAAGTCCGCCACTCCCGACCACCGGCAACACAATGTGTCGGGAATATTTTCTTTCAATGGAAGTCCAAACACCATGCCGGCTGCCAATGCTGGGGTTGGAGTTGGACGGCCCATGGGCGCGCTGGCCTTCCGACCCAATCCCAACATGCCACCTAATGGCCCGCGTAATATCCCGCGTGGTCCTACCAAGCAGTCGCCTACTCGCCCAGGGCAGGGCGTTGGCCCTGGACTTCCTCCAGCGCCTAGAGGACCGGGACAGGGCGTTGGTAGGGCATTGCAGGCCCCCAATCGCCCATCACAAGGCGGTAGCTCTGGAGTCGCACAGGCCGCGGCCCGCCCAGGGCAAGGCGCTGATCCTCGACCCTTTTCTGGGCGCACCGTCAACGGCACCCGATTCAACGTAAATGGCAACCGAGTCGACATAGGTGGTGGCACCGTGAACCGATTAAGCATGGATGCCAACGGAATCGACATAGACGGCACCCGATTCAACATAAATGGTAACCGAATCAAGGTAGTTGACGCTCAGAGGCACGACGCGCTTTATTCGGGTCTTACACCAACAGCGGTTCTTTCCAGAGAGTGTCAGAGACGCCATTTCAACCCCGAGTGGAAGGTCTACTCGACAGAGGGGGCAAGATTCGGCTGCGACGTGAGAGTAGGCAATACCTGGATTAGAGGAAAGACGACGTGGCAGGACACCATCGCCGCAAAGTATGCCATGGCAAGGGAGGCTCTTCCTGTAGTCAAGCGAATGCCAGTCATCAACTCTTGGGCCGGGTTGCCTATGACCTTTTCTGGCAATCAGTCAGACAGCGTCATCAAGCAGGAACAAGGTGCTGGTAACAACAGCCGCTCCGCCCCTCAAGCTATCAAGAGGGAAGACAATGTGTCCAATAACACGAATCGTCCCCAGATTTCCGTAAAGCAGCAGCCAGGGCAGTCACTGTATACGCCTCCCACCCGCCGTGAGAAGAATGGCAACCAGGGAACCAAGGCCACAATGCTCAATAACATCAGCGTCGGGGGCTCGCTGATGACTCATCTGCAACACTCGCTCGGGGTCTCGATCCCTTCCAACTCCAACCCCGAGGTTACCAAGGCCTTTTTGGAAGGCGTTGCTCTCGGGTCGCGTCTTGGTGCTTCGTTGGACGGAGTCACGCGCGGCCGCCGGGGAAACTCACGCTCTCGTTCCCCGGCTGCGGCCGGGAGCCGTCGTGGTGCTGATCGATACCGGGTCCGGTCCCCCCCTCCGAATGCGCGCCCCAGGTCAACTCCGCCACCTGTCTATGCTGACTACCCAGGACGTCCTAATTCCGACCACTACAGACCCACTGATTCGGCTATTCCACGCGAGCGGCCACGCGCTGCGGTCCCTCAGCCTCCAACCCGGCCCGCTCTGGTCGGCAACACGGGCATTGATAGCGAGTCGTGGGGCCACGATGGCTACTACCGGATGAACCGGATCAAAAGTGAGAGGCAGGATTAGGAGAAGCTGGGAGGGCTGGGAGGGCTGGGAGGGCAATCTTGTCCTGTTTGGATGGTCGACACCGCATGCCCGGCGCAAGGAAGAGCATAAAGCGAAGCTCCGCGGATCGAAGCGCTGAATAGGTATATGTATCATGTATCTGGGACACAAGTATTGAGGTCTCATCATGTTGGCGTTATAAGGGCTCATCTTTTCTGCGGCGATGCGCTGCAAGGGTTAAATTGGCTTCTCGGTTTAGCATTTGCGCTGCTCTTTGTTTATGGGTACGTATTGTAGGAAGTCAGCCAGTTTGGCAAGCAAGGAAAAATGAGGCGAGGGGAAAAGATGCAGGTGATGATGACAGCCAAGGGTGCGTAGATTGAGTGGAGGAGAGTGTTGGGGTGGATAAAAAGAACCTCAGATTGACCAGGTTCGAGACGTGGAGCAAGACTTTTTAATTAAAATGGGGAAGGGATATGGCGATGCTCGGTGGACCTTTTGGGAGCCGTGGGACAGTATAAGGTAGATACTCCGAGTCCGCGTTGCGTTTCCGGGAATCGAGTTGATGCTTCGTACCATGAGATACTAGTGCACGGGGAGCATTGACATGGGTAGACATGTTAAAACAATTAATAGAATTCTGGGTGACGGTGCCGAGATCTTTTGACATTGGCAGTAAGAACTCTTGACATGTAGAATGACGACTGGCGACAGGTATGAGGAACTGTGAAGATTGACTCCAGAGGCTGTCAACATGCGACTTGAGAAGTAGTCTTGCTAACGAGAGGTGTTGACGCTGGCAGCAAGAATTGTCAGCAAAGTGACCATCCACATGGATTATGGACCCTTGAAATGGGTGAGAAGAACTGCTGACACGAATACATGGAGCACCTAACACCTGGCTGAGAACAATTTGTTTGTGAAATCTCGTCGAAGATCACGACAACCAGCCGAAAGAGCTTAATAGTAATAAAGGGGCCAAAGGAGACGGACAACTTGAGCCAAATCCAGTCTAGAGGCGCAGCAATATTGATTCCCTCAATTGAAGAAAACTCAAATTTGACTCACCTACTCCAAATTGTCCAAATGACAATATATCTCTCTTGATTGCCATGACCAATTTCCACCATTGGGCAGCTCCTGTTCTTCAAACTCAACCAGCCCATCAGTTCACCCTTCTCAAGCTGCTCACCCAGGTCATTGTTCTGATCCAACTCACCCAGCTCATCCATCCTCTTCTTTGCCCATCCAACTCATTCCTGTCAAATCCATACCTACCATACCCTACCATCCATCCATCCATCCACACCAACGAACCCGACCCAATCCAAAACCAAAAACAATCACAACCGCGAGGGCATCCTAGTAGCACCATCCAACCTTATAACAACCCCATTAAGCATGATATTCTCAATCGCATGAACCACCAGCGCCGAAAACTCCTCGGGTTTGCCCGCGCGTTTAGGAAACTCCATTGCTTTTTCGAGTCCCTTGCGCACCTTGTCGGACATGTGCTTCGTCATGTTGCTCTCAAACATTGACGGCGCGATGGTCACAACTCTTATCCCGAAGCGGGAGAGATCGCGCGCCATGGGGAGGGTCATGCTCGCTACTGCGCCTTTTGAGGCGGAATAAGAAACTTGGCCCATTTGGCCGTCGAATGCTGCCGAGGAGGATACCATGATTATGGCGCCTCGTTCGGGGTCTCCGCCGAGGGGGTTGATTTGGGGAGGGGAGTTGGCGAGGTGGGGGAGGAATTGGCGGATCAGATCGAGCGTGCCGAGGAGGTTGACGCCGAGGACAAAGTTGATGTTGTCTAGGGGGAGGGGGTTTTGGTCCTTGTCGAGCATCAAGGCGGGGAGACCAACTCCTGCGGCGGGGATTAGGCCGCCTAGGGGGTAGTTTGTTTGGGCGATGAAGGGGAGGGATTGAGAGACGGCAGAGGAGATGCTTTCTGTTGAGGTCACGTCGGTTTGGATGAATTTTGTGAGGGGGCGTTGAGAGGCTGGGAGGCTGGAGAGGATTGGGGAGAAGGTTTCTTCGGAGCAGATGTCGAGGATTATTACCGCTGCGGAGCGGGAGAGGAGGTCTTTTACGACGGAGAGGCCTAGGCCTGAGGCTCTGTGTTGTGAGAGTTGTTAGTATGGTGAATCGAGTTGGAGGTTGAAAGGAGTGAAGTGGGAAGGTGATGGGCTTCTTTTGAGTAATATCGGTGAGGTCGAAGACAGATGAGAGTTGTGATATGGACTGTTTGTAGGCATTTTGGGAGGATAGGTAGCTTTGAACTAATCTTGATCTTGGGAAATAATAACAAGTTGGACATATATAGGAATCTCATATACTGTTATCTCAATGGAGAGAAATGTTTCAGATGTTGCCGGGATGAAGGAGACGATAACAACAGGAGCTGGATGAGCATGAGCTCAACTTACCCGCCTGAGACGACGAATGTCCTGCCTTCAATCTTCATTGTGATGTTGTCTGGTTTGAGAGTAATTACGAATAGTGACGTTCAATTACAAGAGTGTGATTTGTCAATTGCCGTTGTAGAGAAGTGAGAATTGTATTTATTATCAGGAGGAAGTACGTCCTGGTTAAGAGGCCGGCAATGAGATCACAGGCGGTTGATGGCTTGTCGTGCAGGGATGTTTCCCCAGCGGATGTTCTATTTCGGGATTAGCCTTCCCCGCGGGTGGAATGCCTCGGTCGGATGCGGCATTGGTTTCCCGCCCGTGGGTTCTCGTTGCTGCATGGGACGTTTGGTTGCTGTTTACATAAGGATTGCTTCTCAGGGGGCCCCTGAATTCCACAGGTCTGAAATTTACAGTATTCTACGGTAAATAGTCAACCTGCACTACCTGACCAGGGCCTTTGCTCGTGACTTGAAACGCCTTATTATATTGTCAAATAGGCCCTTTACAAGCTGAGAAAATGCATTATTTCTACAACAAAAACGCATTATCAAAGTCACTGGCAGGCCTAGCAACCTTGTCAACCAGGTATACCAATTTGACTATTTACCGTGGAGTGCTGTAGTACTGCGAGAAAGAGGCAGAGGTTCTCTCTAACAACAACATTTGAGCCATCCAGGCGGGCCAAATTAGCTTCTTGGACCAAACTCGTCGATATTTGCCAGATGGGAAATAGGTGACATGCTCAACTTCCGGGGCATCATGTTGCAAAAACTCTGCTGATAAGCTTTCCCTCGTGGTTATTTGATTTCTGACTGATTGATGGATAGAGCGTTTCAGCAACATCACAAATATCAACCGATTATCGATGATTTTGCAGGCTACGCATTGCACCGAGATGCCGTACCTTGTAGGTGATGGGATGTCCTGTGACTAGGGGCAAGTATCAGTCATCTCACCTACCATTTCCAAGACCGCATTCCACCAAAGCCAAAAGCCTAACGATGATATCTCAATTCAATAAATAGAACTAAAACGAGCAAAGATCCCACTTTAAATATTTTCCCCTAATTTATTGTACCCCTAGGCATGATCACTTTGGCTTCTCAAAAGTCTCAACGTGACGCCCCGCTTCTCGATGCCCTGAAGCATTTGCTTGGCATCGATTTGCCAGCGAATCAGTGGGTGACGCACAGACCAGGCGGTTGGCCGTGACGTGAGACTGTCAGGAAGGCTTGTGATTACAGGTTTCCTCGGTTTGAAACAGATCCCGCGCATTCGATATGATGACTCGGTCTCTGTTTCTTTTTGTGTGAAACTCCAAAGTCTATATTTTCTAGCGCAACAAAAGAAAACCAAGTAACGACTTTTGAGAAATTCCAAATCACGATTTATTGTTTCCCTTTGTTCTGGGTCGTGTGCCCCGGTCCCAATAAGACAAAGTGGAGCCCTTTGTTACTTACCCGGTAAGGTTAGTGAGCAGTGACATCGTTATCGCCAAATCTCCAGGGACCAGAACCAAATCACGGCACTCCTCGATCTGCGAACAAACAAACACCGTTGTCTCCTCGTTTTGTACCTTTTCTTTCCTTCCGAAATACAAACCTTCCTATTTTCTCTCGATTACCGACCGCGACGAAATCCGAGCACCAGTCCCGGAAGTGCCGCCGCGCTCTCCGGTCGCCGTTGAACAAGAACATCAGTGGGGGTGTACCGAGGCGGTCTGACCAAAAGCTATCCACCTCACGCGACATAGGAACGAGCAGAAACGAAGTGGACAACGTCGCAAACATATGAAGATCCGCAGATTCCTCGAAATTCACAATCTGCTGCTTTGACCTAGTTATTTCATCTACTCGACCTCCCACGACGTCGCCGAAGCCTATAGCCCATCATGACGAGACCTAGGCGGTCCTCGGCCGCGAGCGACGATAGTACCGGGACTGCGCGGGAACAGGTATGGACAAGGCGCCCTCCCTTCGGACCAAGTTTTTGGAATTTTACATCTGACATTTGGCCTCTGTTTTCTTGGGGTGTAGGAGCTGGGGAGCATGTACGATTACCTGGCCAAGATCATTCTGCTCGGGCCGAGCGGGACCGGAAAGTCAGTTCTTCTTTGACCTTTTTTCGCGGTTTTTCCTTGCTGTGGAATTATCACACCAGCCCTGCTAACGTCAAGCCGCAGGTCCTGCCTCTTGCACCGCTTCGTCAAGAATGAATGGCGCGTCCTATCTTCCCAAACGATTGGCGTCGAGTTTGCGAGCAAGATTATCAAAGTGGGCACAGGCGCACGGAGAAAGAGGATAAAATTACAAGTGAGCATTTCTGGCAAGGGACATCTTAGCCCACTCTTCTGATAAGGAAAAACAGCTCTGGGACACAGCGGGCACCGAACGATTCCGCTCCGTATCACGATCATACTACCGCGGCGCAGCCGGCGCCATCCTAGTCTACGACATAACAAACTACAACACCTTTGTCAACCTTCAACCTTTTTTAAACGACGCCAAGGCATTAGCCTCGCCGAATCTTTCGCTCTTGCTGGTGGGGAATAAACTCGACCTGGCGGGAGATGGCTCGTTGATTGATTTTCCACCACCCACGCCGAGTAACGCCTCTGCTTCGTCAGTCCCGTATACGAGTAGTACGTTTGCGCCGAGTTCCTATTCTTCGACGACGACGACATCGACGATTACGCCCGGGCTGGGGACACAACTCAAGGCAACCGTCGCGCCAGAGGGCAGGGAAGTATCAGCCGTGGAAGCGAGTCGATGGGCGAGCGGGGTGAGTATACCGGTTACGATGGAAGTGAGCGCGCTTAGTGGGGAGGGGGTCGATGAAGTCTTTGGACGGCTGGCGAGGATGATTTTGACCAAGATTGAGCTCGGCGAGATTGATCCCGATGATCCGATGAGCGGGATTCAGTATGGCGATGCGGGGGGCAGTTGGAATGCCGGGGCTAGTGATGGGGGGAGTATAAAGAGTACGAATACCATTACGGCGGACGAGATTGGGATTGGCGGGAGGAGGAGGAGGAAACCGGCGAGGAGGGGGCCGCCGGGGTTGAGGGAGTGGGAGGAGGTTTTTACGCTGAGTGGCAGGAGGAGGAATCGTGGCTGTTGCTGATCGTATATGCATGTGGGCTTGCTTTTCTTGCTTGTTTCATTTCCTCTTTGCCCCTAGTCCGGTTTCGTTGGCTTCCTGGCAGGCACCTTCCCATCTTTCGTATGATACCAGACGAGTTTGTTTTCCTTGGCCTTTGGACACTTGCGTCCAGTGCTGCGGGTGGCCGGCTTTCCTTGCAACATCATGTTTATGAGAAGCGTCTTATGACTATAATAATATCTAATCTTTGCATACCTTTCAAGACTTTTGCCTATTCAAAAAGCAGAACATGTCAGTGTGTTTGAGCTGTGCCGGGACTACCTGCCTACCTGGTATGCAGGAGAGGGAAGATCCGCGGCCGCCTGCAAGATGGATTGACAATGTTGCAAGCCATCTTGAAACCATATCGACGGAGGTCTTAGCAGCGGCGGTGATATACCCTCTCCCGAGTGCGATAGCCGCGCGAATCCTACCCTGGTTTATGTACACTGGTAGTCTGGTTCTGGAGAAGTGAGGCTCGTGTGCTGTCAAAGAGAAAGACGACAAAGGTGCAAGTTTAGCCTAAAACGGACACGGAGAGCCCCCCTCCGCGGCTCAGGGGTTCATCGCCGTGCATGGGCTCCACTCAAGAGCACCACCGAAGCGGGAGGTCCACTTACATCTTTCCCAAAAAAAAACACCAGTGAACGGCGATACTTTTCAGTCATGATACCTACACTATTATCAGCAGTGTTTGCGATTCCGAACATCTGCCGCGGTTTGCGGTCGGGCCTGCATTCTCTTGAGAAATTTGAGGAGCAGCAGGCTCCATACTCGCTGCGTCGAGCGTTCAATTGGCTCGGGGAGGCTTCCCCCGGGGTCGACAACCACGGAGCCTTTTTCTAGGGACGAAGGATGACTTACATGGATGCAAAAGATACGAACAGCAAGCTCCTAGTGAGCTGAGTGAGCAGTTGACCAACACCTCAAGAAGAAGTGGCCCAGGGGACTTGCTCGGATTACCTAGGTCAGGCAAGTGCCTCCTGAGATGGTGCTGGATTTAAATACTGTCGCCGGGTAAACCGTTTCTCTTTCTTTTTCATTCTTGCTCTTCAAGGGTTTGTTGTTTATACTTTCAAGGAGCCAGTTACACAAAGTGGTGCCCCCATTGCCCCTCATCAACAAAGCTTCCCCGCCATCAGGAGAGCTACAGCTGTAGCTGCCCCTCACCACTTTACATACACTTCGTTACACTTCTTACCTTACCTCGATACCTCATATTTCACATCTCAACCTTGATATCCTCATATCCAACTCTAAATCACCTTTAGACCTCCCAACGTTTTTGACCCAAGCGAGTATCAGCTCCTTTCGTTAAAATGCCCTTCCCCAAGGCGTCCATCCCCCTCCACCAAAACTGGCAATTTGCCCAGCTCCCCGATGAGTCCAGCTCAGACATCAATCAAGGAGAGCAGAAAATCGGCCTAGAAAGAAACAAATTCTACCCAGTCTCCCAGTTCCCAACCAACATCCACCTGGACCTGCTCCAACACGGGCTTATCCCCGACCCGTTCATGGGCAAGAATGAACTCGACGTGCAGTGGGTTGGTGAAGCGAACTGGGTGTACAAGACTTCTTTCTCTGTTGCAGCGTCATCCTTGGGCGGCAGGGATGATGACAAGAGCAAGGTCAGGGCTGTGCTGGCCTTTGACGGGCTTGACACGTTTGCCAAAGTGAGCTTGAATCGCGAGTTGATTCTGGAGGCGGAGAATATGTTTTTGCCCAGGAGGGTTGATGTTACGGGCAAACTGAACGAGGAGAATGAGCTGGTAATCGAGTTTGAGAGTGCTTATTTAAAGGGCTGGAAGCTGGTTGAGGAGCATCCTGGTCATAAATGGGGCTGTTGGAATGGAGACTCGTCAAGGCTCGCGGTCAGGAAGGCGCAGTATCATTGGGTATGTCTTCTTCTTCTTCTTCTTATATATATAAATTACTTGACACGGCAGAATGACTGACGTCCAAGGCTAGGGATGGGACTGGGGCCCGAACCTCAACACGTGCGGTCCATGGAGACCCATCACCTTGGAAATCTACGAGACTCGCCTGGCAGACCTGAATATCCAGTCCGTCGTCGACAAGTCCCTCTCTTCCGCCGAGGTGACCGTCACAGCCGAGCTAGAAGGCAACAACACCTCTACCGACCTCCAAGTCCAATTCGACATCTTTCTCGCCTCGGAAAAAGTAGCCAGCGAGACCGTGTCTGCCTCCTCCTCGTCCTCCTCAAACAAAGCAACCGCCTCGTTCCACCTACCCAATCCTTCCCTCTGGTATCCAATCCGCTACGGAAAACAACCGCTCTACACCATCACCGCTTCTCTCCTTTCCACCAGTTCACAATCCCAAGGGATGGTCCTCGACACCCTCACCAAACGAACCGGCCTCCGCCGAGCAGAACTAATCCAGGCGCCCCTCAAAGACCAACCAGGAACATCCTTCTTCTTTCGCATAAACAACACGCCCATCTTTTGCGGAGGAAGCGACTGGATCCCCGCAGACAACTTTATCCCGCGCATAACCCCGCAGAAATACCACGACTGGGTTAACCTCGTCGCCGCCGGGAACCAGAACATGATTCGTGTCTGGGGCGGTGGAATCTACGAGGAGCAGGCCTTTTACGACGCCTGTGACGAGGCTGGTTTGCTCGTCTGGCAGGATTTCATGTTTGGGTGTGGGAATTATCCTGCTTGGCCGGGACTGCTCGGCAGCATCAAGGAAGAAGCGGAAGAGAATGTGAAGTTGCTGAGACATCACCCGTCTATTGTGATTTGGGCGGGGAATAACGAGGATTATCAGTACCAGGAGAGTGAGAAGCTCACGTATGAGTATGAGGATAAGAATCCCGAGAATTGGCTCAAGACGGACTTTCCGGCGCGGTATATCTATGAGCATATTCTGGCGAATGTTTGTCAGGAGTTGGTGCCGGGGGTGGCGTATCACCCCGGCAGTCCGTGGGGAGCGGGGAGGGACACGCATGACCCGACAGTGGGCGATATCCACCAGTGGAACGTCTGGCATGGGACGCAGGAGAAATACCAAAACTTTGATCAGCTCGTGGGCAGGTTTGTTTCGGAGTTTGGGATGCAGGCTTTTCCGTCGGTCAAGACGATCGAGTCGTATCTTCCGCTGGGGAAGGAGGATCCAGACCGGTACGCCCAGAGCGATACGGTCGACTTTCACAACAAGGCTGACGGCCATGAGCGGAGGATCGCGTTGTATCTCGTCGAGAATTTCCGATATGCACCCGACCCGCTGGAGCAGTTTGTCTATTGCACGCAGCTGATGCAGGGCGAGTGTCTGGCTAGTGCGTATCGGCTTTGGAAAAGGCAGTGGAAGGGGCCGGGGCGGGAATATTGTGGTGGTGCGCTGGTTTGGCAGATTAACGACTGCTGGCCTGTTACCAGCTGGTCGATTGTGGATTTTTATCTGAGGCCCAAGTTGGCTTATTTTACTGTCAAGAGGGAGATGGCCGAGATTAGCTGTGGGATTACGAGACGGGAGCATGCCAAGCCGCGGGATAAGTACACTAGGGTGTACATTGAGAAGAGGGTCGAGATTGAGATTTGGGGGAGTAATCTGGGCTTGGAGGATGTAGAGGTGCATTGCAAGGTAAAGGCTTGGGATGTCGAGACGGGCGAGGAGACGTATGAGAGTGTTGTCAAGAAGGGGGTTGTGTTGGGGAGTAATCGGTCGACTGAGATTGTGGCCATGGACGTACCTGTTAGGAAGGTCAAGAGTGGCGAGGAGGGACGTACGGTGGTGGCGGCGTATTTGGTTGATGTGAGTGGGAAGCAGACTGCACGCTATGTTAACTGGCCTGAGCCGTTGAAGTATCTGCATTTCAAGAAGCCGGAAGAGTTGAAGGCTGTTTTGACGCGGGATTTCAAGAGTGTGGAGATTAGTGCCGATGTGCCGGTCAAGGGCGTTGCGCTGGAGTGTGAGGATGATGAGGTTGTGTTTGAGGATAATCTGATTGATATTGTTCCTGGCGAGACGGTTACGGTTGCGGTCAAGGGGGCCAAGGAGGGCACCGAGATTGGGGTCCGGTATTTGGGGATGATATAAGGAACCTACTTATAAATAGAGGAGGCTTGTCAATGAGTGACCGTGTTGGGCGGGAAGAGGTCAGATGCGATAGATTCGTGGGAATTTGAAGCAAGAAAAGGGGGGATGGAATCTTGGAACCGAGAGTGATAGATTTCATCATCATTGTTATATTTGGTTTTACTTTCAATATAGTATTAACGATTTGTATGCATATCCCATGTCTCAGCTTATTATGATGACAAAGGTGTGCTGTATGTAAAAAGTCGACGGTGATATGAAGGCAAAGTTAGGTCAACTGAGTTTTATCTACTAAGCTGCAAGCTAAGGATTTAGAAGTGAGATAAACAAGGCTTGGAGAAAGATCTATAGCTAGAGCTTTAGATAAACTGCGAGTTTTTAACAACGTTTATGTTTCTTCTTTATTTGGCAATTCGAATAAACGAGACGAGTATGTTGGCCTGGGGACGTTTTTAACTTTATTCGGAAAAGGAAGAACCTCAGTCAACACACAGTGTACAAGTCAATAAAGCTAGTCAATAATATAATGCAATTCGCTATGTATGTATGATCAAAACCCAAAAGACCAAAAGACAAAAACGCCAAAATTCATGAAGCAATCACCCTGGTAGCCAACCCAAAACCGGCCCCCTTGAAAAGAAAAAGTCATTTCACCCATCCTTTGTGCCGACGATCATCAATGCTTTGTACAAACCACCACTACCATTTGTCCAGATGCTCAGCAGCACCCACCAGCAGCAGAGGCCTTCTCATTCTCCTTGAGCTTCTTCTCGTCAACCGACGTATCGAGCCCCTCGCTCTCCTCAACCTTCTCATTAGGGCCCGCAATAAGAATCTTGATAACTTGGCCCTCCTTGACCTTTTGGAATGCTTCCTCAGCCTTCTTGAATGGCACAACACCGTTTACAAGCTTCTTGACATCGACCTTGCCGCTGGCGACGAGGTCGATAGCAAGCTTGTAATCGCCGCTGCCGTACCGGAACGAGCCCTTGGCAGTGACTTCCTTCAGGCAAAGGGCCATGATGGGGAAGGTGATATTATCCTTGCCCATGCCGCCCTGTACATAAGTTCCGCCCATACGGACGATGTGCAGGGATGCCTGGATGGAGGGCTCTGCTCCGGAGGCGTCGATGACGCAGTCTGCGCCGCCGTTCTCGACCAGGTCAGCCGCCTCGATGAGGTTGCGGGCGTTCTCCTCGGGTGACACGCGCTGAGAGAGATATGTGTGCGTCGCGGTGAAGGACTTGGCAAAGTCGAGCTTGGACTGGACAATGTCGACGGCAATGACCTTCGATGCTCCGTACGCCTTGGCAACTGCTCCGCAGAGAAGACCGACGGGTCCAGCGCCCATGATTACGACCGACTGTCCCGGCTGGATGTTACCCTGCTTGGTGATGTGCACGGCGACAGCCAAAGGCTCGATCAGGGCACCCTCCTGGAGGGAGACATTTTCGGGGAGCTTATAGCAAAAGTCGGAGGGGGCGGTCCAGAACCCGGTGAGGGTTCCATCATATGGTGGTGTCGCGGCAAAGCGCATGTCGGGGCAGAGGTTGTAGTGTCCTGAGAGGCAAGGGGAGCACCGACGGCAGGGATAGCCGGGCTCGAGGGCCACTCTGTCGCCTGCCTTGAGGGATGTGACGGCGTTGCCGACGGAGACGACTGTGCCGGCCGACTCGTGGCCCAGAACCATGGGGTCTTTTACGACGAAATGGCCGATCGCGCCGTGGACCCAGTAGTGCACGTCTGAGCCGCAGATGCCCGTGTAGTTGACTTTGACGAGAACATCGTGGGGGGTCTTGATCTCGGGGATGGGCTTCTCGACAAAGGTTACGTCGTTGGGCTTGTTGAGAACGAAGGAGAGGTTCTGGGACAGGAAAAGTTAGTATTTGACTCGGGAGGGATATGATGAATTCATTCTCGCATTTTGTAACTTACAGAAGCACCTTCGGTCGACATTTTGGCGGTTGATTTGGTCGTTCTTGGGTGATTTGGTACAAGTGCTGAAGAAGAAAGATGACGGAAGCGGGGGAGGGGTAGACGGTACGAAGGTACGTCACAGAAGGAGGGGTATCAAGAAGGCCGGTTTGTATATACAGAGAAAGAAATCAAGAATGAGAAGAGAGAGAGAGGTCAAGAGGAAAAGGTTAGGAGGAGATCGCGAATTTATCTCCTCCTCGAGTTGCACTTACAAATGGTTTGCGTCTCCATGGTTCTACCGGCATAAGGGGGAACGGTGCCCACCGTTTCTCGGCCACCAGCCAAGAACCAGGGGCATCAACAGTCAAAGGAAAGGATGGACCAACAAGCTTGAGCTTGCCCCTCCTCCTCTCCTCCTCATTGACCTACCGCGTTTGCCAGAAAGATGGAGGGCATGTACGTGATGGGAGCTTGGGATGCTTGTGCGGGGAGCTCCCCACGGCGCCCGGGATGGGTGGGTGTCGTCGACTCAGGAATGGACCTCCATGAAAGAAAATGTTCTCCATCTTGCTCAACAGGCTGAACTGTGCAAGCACGAGTTTCGCGCATCAAGATGGAGTCTCTGAAAATCTCATCACCATGAATTCTGTCCATCTTCGCCATCAGCCTGTGGTATCGCCCCCACTGCCACTGATGGACCTCGTCTTGCACCACGCTAGAAGCCCCATTACGAGCTTAGCTCCGGTGAGGTCGGTAGCTCCCCGGGCTAGTGTCAGTGACACAGCGTGGTTCATGGTCTAGCCTTGGGCTCTGACGGGGGCTATTTATCCTGCCATTTTACCCGCGCCAATCACTTGGCCGGACCAGGCTCCGCTCATAGGGAAATATCAAATATCAGTCCAAGGAAGCTCGTCCAGTTCGTCAGGTGAGAGACAGAGACTTTCTTCCCCTTCGTTTCGTGTAAAAGGAAGAATCTCGGTGAAATGGGTGCAAATCACGATAAGCAATGTGTCGGTTCCCGCAGGGAGGTATTTGGTCCGGGCGACTGGAGAGCCAAGGTTGTTGAGAATAGAGCCCGGTTACAAGCGCTCGAACTGCACTTGTCGGGAGAAGCTTCACGTGGGGGCGGGTTCAAAGTGCCCAGAGCTGTGAGGACATCAGGTAAAAAGTACGACATCAAAAACGCACTTGGCGGTTGTCGGGACATGCAGATATCCTAGGTCCTATTGATGGCACTCTAAAGACGGGATCGCATCTGTCTGATGGGTGGCATTGCAGATAATTTGGCGAGCGAGACACGGCCTTGTCCGTTGTCGCAGGTCTTCGGAGATGACGGCAGTTGGTGAGATTAACGAGCTGTGAATATGATGACGGTATGCTGTGAGGTACGTAGGAAAGATCAATGAGAAACCACGTACCGCATATTCCAAGTAGTCAAGACAACCGTTTAAAGAAGCAAAAAGATTAGTAAGTAAAATCAAAAAGCCTCACAGCTCATCAGAGCCCTTATTTCTTATCATCCACATCCTCTGTGATAAGAAGGTGAAAGAGGATGTGAAGATGCAAAACAAGAGTTCTCATGAGCTGTGAGAATTAATGACAAGAGTGGGATTCGAACCCACGCCCTTTCGGACCGCGAAGAGAAGAGGAGTAACGCTACTCGCACACCTGAACACGGCGCCTTAGACCGCTCGGCCATCTTGCCTATTGGAAGTTGTTGTATGTGAACATAGGGAAAACGGTTCTCGTGTCTGCAGTCGAGTTGCGTCGTGGGCGAAGGTTCTGCATTTGTGTGCGGGGTCAATGACTCGCAGAAAAGCTTCCCGTCCAACGGCTTGTGACGGCTTTTGGAGCTTCCGACTCCGATGTTCGGCGCTCGTCCTACCCCAGGAAAGGAGCTTAGACCAACGGAAAGTCCCGGCCCTGCGGTACACAGTGACCAATGACGCAGTGCTAAGAAACAACGAACTGAGCTTGTACACAAAGGGAAAGCTCAAGATGCCATCCGGTATCAAGAGAAAATAGCATCGAGACTTTTGTTTTCATCAATATACAATTGTAAATGAGCTGAGAATTATAAGGGAAACCCCCACTCATAAGAAATAAGAAATTGAGAAGTTGACAATGGCCTACCGAGACCGGTAATACCCCGAAATTTCCATGCAGCAATGCGTCACGGGCAGGTACAAGTGAAGTTGTTGCTCTCCAACACACTCACAACTCTGTCCCGAATCCATCACCGGCCACAACATCTGCATCTCACCTTGACGCTCATCCCCACACGCAAAATGGCGTCAAAATCCGGCAGGACATATGCTGCAAGTTCTTTACCTTTCATTCACAGCTCATATCGGACCACTATACTAACTTGAGACAAAACAAAACCGCAGGACGCCATTGATGCCCTCAACACCCTCCAGACACCCTTCGCGGTGATCGAGGCCCGGCGCAAAGCCGGCATCCACCCCAATGCCGGTGCGATTGAGAAGATGAGGATATACCTCTCCCGTATTGGCTATTCATCTCAAGACCTGGACCGGCTCAACGTCGTCCATGTGGCGGGCACCAAGGGCAAAGGCAGCACCTGTGCCTTTGTCGATTCCATTTTGGCGCAGTATCAAAAGTCTCGAAATGTCCCACGTCGTATCGGGCTCTTTACCTCGCCTCACCTGATTGCCGTTCGTGAGCGGATACGGATCGACTCACAGCCTATTTCGGAGGAGCTGTTTGCGCGGTATTTCTTTGAGGTGTGGGATCGGCTTGAGACTGCCAAGGTGGATGGTGAGAGTGAGGCGGAACTTGTACCGCAGGGTACAAAGCCCATTTATGCGAGGTATTTGACGTTGATGAGTTATCATGTCTTTTTGTCTGAAGGCGTCGACGTGGCCGTCTACGAAACTGGTATAGGCGGCGAGTTTGATGCTACCAATATCGTCGAGAGGCCCGTAGCCAGTGGCATCAGCACTCTCGGTATCGATCATGTTTACGTGCTAGGAGACACAGTCGACAAGATCGCATGGCATAAAGCGGGCATCATGAAGCCCGGCAGCCCAGCATTTACGATCGACCAGGTCCCTTCCGCCACGCAGGTATTAAAGGACCGGGCAGCGGAGAAAGGAGTCGACCTCAAAATACTGGATATAGACCCCCGACTGAAAGGTGTAAACATCCGCCCAGATGCCAACTTTCAGAAGAAGAATGCCTCATTGGCCATTGCTCTGGCCGAGACTGCTCTCTCAAAGGTTAACCCTTCGTTCAAGCCCGATCACGAGGCACCATTACCAAAAGAGTTTGTGGATGGATTGGAGCAAGTTGTATGGCGGGGTCGGTGCGAGGTGAAAGAAGAAGGCAAGATGCTCTGGCATGTCGATGGAGCTCACACCGTCGACAGCTTAAAGATGGCGGCCCGCTGGTTCGTGGGCGAACTAAAACGGCCCGGTCCAAAAGTTCTCATCTTTAACCAGCAGGGACGATCCGAGGCCATCGACTTTTTGGATGGCTTGTGCAATACCGTCAAGAACGCAGATCAAAACGGGGTCGGATTCCAGCATGTGATTTTCTGTACAAATGTCACATATGCAGAGACGGGATACAAGCGAGGTATTTACACCCTTGACTCTTTGTTTCTCATTACCAGGCTGCCGAAGGCTAACACGACGTTGAACAGACTTTGTAAATCACCAACATGACCCGAAAGAGATCGCAAACATGACCATGCAGCGCGCGTTTGCAGAAAGATGGTCTGCCCTCGATCCCACGGCCAATGTATCGGTCGTCCCGAGTATCGAGGAGGCTATCAACAAAGCCCGCAGTCTGGCCGAGACGAAAATCAAAGGAGACGATGAGAAGGTGCATGCCTTGATTACTGGTAGTCTTCACCTCGTTGGCGGTGCGTTGCAGATCCTGGAGGGAGCGGATGCTCTTTAACAGAGCAAGCATAGACTTGGAGTGGCTACAGGCATACCAGCGGGTCTCGTGTTCACCACGATGATATCCAGAGATGACAATAGCGTTTAGAACGTGTACAATCAACTTATACAGGTCGCGGTGGATTGCGGATTGTGGCGTTCAACATTACAGGACGGACGGGTCATACTAGAATCGCGGGCCAGGCAGATATGTTATTTCGCAGACTCTGTTTTCCATCAGCGTTTAATATGTAGATCTAGAGCTTCTGAAACAAAGTCGAATAATGGAATCCTGAATCTATTCGTGGATGAAGCTAACTGAAGGTGTGCACGCAGTCCTTTGGCCAAGGACTGCGTCTACAAAGAGTGGTAGTGGTGCGATCAGCCCTGGAATCGGGGCACTGGCCAGCGACCTGTTCCACATAACTTCCAGCGAGGTTCAGTCTCTAACACCGACCCCAACGATCAATGGTCTTGAGAACAGCCCCGGCAAGGTGAAAACTTCCCGTAACCAAGACATCAGACCACGGGTCCTCTTTGCCCATGTTAGCATATTGCCAAATGAGCTCAACAGATGCTGCAACAGAATCCATGGTGAAAGTCTCGACGTCAGCTTCCTCGCCAACAACCTCCAGAAAGGCATCCCGTGCCTTTTCCTGTACCGAAAGGTCGCGCGGCGGTTCCCCATCCCCAGGCGGCTTCTCCTCGTTCCTGGTGAAAATGGCGACCGTAAACTCAGACTTCTTCCTGTCACCAAGACCAGAAAGCAACGCCCTGATCAATACCGCTGGGTCTCGATCCTGCTGGTTAAACAACAGTATATGCGGCTCCTCAGCTTCAAAATACTCTTTTCTGCCAGCGAACCACTCGCCCACTCCACGTAAGCTATCCTCCGTATGCGCCCCATCAATAAACCAGTTCGTCCTATGAAGCCTATCATGAAGCTTCTCGCATCTCCCCCTCAAAGAAGCCTTCATGAGTCCCTTAACAAAATCCTCCGGCATATCTTTCAGGTCAGATTTCCCAAGGAAAAGCCCCATCCAGAATAAATGGTGCTTCGCAGCCTTGGCTGCAAGAGCCATGTTATATTTCTGAAACGGGCCCTGCAATTTTGCGCCCCTTGCGATTTTCTGCCCGACCTCGGAATTCCACCATTCCTCGACCTCAGAATCCTCCACCGGGGTCAAGATCGTGAACCCGCGCGTCTTGTCGGGCAGTTCATGAACAGACCGTTGACGTAAAACTTTCATGACTTCTTCACCTTCCTCACCCTGGAGAGCCCTGGTGTAGGCCCATCTCCCCTCTTTGAAGATACCCGCCTTGTGCCACGCAATTTTCGGGAGGGTATCACCTAGCATTGACACATGATCGATTCCCAATTGAGTGATCACGCTCACTGTCACGCATTCCGGTTCCAAGATATTCGTGGGATCATATTCCCCACCAATGCCACATTCCACCACAGCAGATCTGACTCCTTCCCGGACAAACACATGGAAGGCGAGGAGTGTCAAGAACCTGAAATAAAATGGTTTTGTTGCCGGACCGTCGTACTCATCCTCCTCCTCTTCTTTGCCCTCTGCAGTTTCTGTTGTGGTAGACTGAGGCTGCTCAAGGGAAGTCCGAGTCTGGATCGAGGAGGCGGGTAACAAATCCCCCTTCTCCCTCGCCGCCTCAGAAAGTCGATCCCACAACTCAAAGAAATACTTTGTAAACAGCTCCCGACTGATCGGCACACCATCAAGTTGAATCCGCTCCCTCACACTCAAGACGTGAGGCGAGGTATACAATCCCACCTTGTTTCCCACCGGATTCTTTCTTGTTCCATCAGGGAGCTCATAATAATCATTTCTATATTCCGTCAGAATTGACGAGACAAGCGTGGAAACTGAGCCTTTGCCTTTGGTTCCTGCTACGTGCACGACTCGTAGGCCTGATTCTGTGAGGGAAGATGGCGTGTAGCCTGCTCGAGCGAGCCAGGCTAGCATTTCGGGCATTGCTTGGGCGTTGATGTCTTCTGTCTTTGGGGCCGAAGAGTCATTGCCGAAGAGGTTCACGATTTGTTTGTTTGATTGGAGGAGGGAGAGCCGGCGGAGGGCTTCTTCGTATGTTTCGACGCGACGCCGACGTTTGGTGGGCTCGCTCATTTTGGCGGAGGAGGAGGAGGAGGATAGCGGTCTTTTTTGTGTCGACATTGAGGTTGAGGTTGAGGTTGGTGAGAATAATTGAACGGGGCGAATTGGCCCGACTTGGAGATGGCGATGTGAGAGGTGCAGAGTCCGGAGGTGGATCTTAGACGCTGCTAAGGTGAGGGCCGACCGGCTCCGAAGCTGGCAGGTGTGAAAAAGTTGGCAAAGTTGTCGAGTCGAAGTGTTCAGGCGATTGGTGATCATCGAGTACAGTATTGCTTGAGGCTTGGTTTCATTTCATGTTTCGATGTTGTAAGAATTTTTAAGGTTCAGTGAGCCTCAATCTCAGGCTCTCCCTTCACTTCGCAGCTGTATATGGCGGGATATTTTATTGATCCACCGAAAATGTGTGAAAATGATGGGAATAGCGGTATCCTTTCAATTAAAAGACATCATTTTGATATTTTCCGGTCATATTGATGAGCTTCTTGTAGTGGTTGAACATGTTGAGTGATGAGTTCATCTCAGCGAGGGCGGCCCGGGAATAACCATATATATAAGATTCAGCGAACTGGATAGGGTACGGTGAAGCGGGCTCTATCTAGTTCGCTAAAACCCACTTTTCCCAAGGCCGCGATGCACCACCAAAAACACTCAGCATAACCAACACAAAGCAGCTCAACAGCCACCAAATGAGCGGTGCTGGTGTTGAAATTCAGGTCATTAGAAGCCCTTGATATACCCTCTTGAGAATGTCACAGAATACTGAATGCCACGTCCTTACAGCGTCCAACGAAGATAGGTAGCCCTGTGAACATTCCACACCGTGTCTCTCTCTCTATTAAGCCTTTTAAGAACATAAGAATGGACCAAACGTGTAGTAGTAGAATTGTACATAAAGATTGTGTGCGTTCACTACAAAAGAAAACAGTTGCCCAAAAACACTGGGGCCATCAATGATATTTATAATTTTCCTCGTCTCTCCGTCTATCATACCAATACCCTGGGTCTACTCGACCCGCAAGCTCTGTAGTCTCGCCTCGGCTTGAATAACCTATCATCATTAAAGTTAGCAAGGTCTCATATCAAATGATAGAAGAGAAAAGACATGTTAGAACTCACCTCCAAAGCCTGCTGAACCTCCAAAACCTTCCGAACTTCACCAAGCCAATCCCGGCTCAAGGTCTTGGCCCAGCCACTCAAGCCATTCATCTCCCTAGCCGCATTATCGAGATCCCCCTCCTCAAGGTAAGTCTGGGTTCTCGTCAAAATGCTCTCGACATCATCACCGGCAGCAAGACCCTGCTTCTTGAACATCAACTTGCTCAACACAAGACTCGATGCGTGGCTAGCAACTCCGGCGTCGTCAGGCAAAAGGGCCGCCTTGCGCACTTCGGTCGCCACCCGTCTGAACCGATCCACCAGCTCAGCAGACGTCGAGATGCCCCGCTGGTAAGCAGACGGGTGGATCGAAGCAATAGCCGCGTCAACGACAGCATCGTCCGCCGCAATCTCCTTGAGCGCTACAAGCTCCTTGATAAACGGCCGGGGATGGTGAGCATCCTCTAAACTAGCACGCACGGCGTCAACAGCGACATGGAGCTGCTGGGTGCGCAGGTTCGAGTCGACAACCTCGTTCCAGCCGGTAGTAAGCTTCTCAAGCTGCTTCACAGCGGCCGAGAGATCCTCGAGCTTGCCGAGCCGGGAATCCCGCTCCCCCTCGACATGCTTCTTGATGCCGGCGGTAAACTGGCGCTGCAGCTCAATGGCCTGCTCCAAAAGTTTGTTCTGCAGCTTGGCCTCGTGGATGTCCCTCTCGCGCTGCCTCACAACTTCCACCTTCTCATTGTACGCCTTCTGCAGGGCTTTCAGCTCCTCTTCAAACTCGATTTGCCAGTGCACCTCCTGATTAACCATGGCGGCGTCTATCCGGGTGATGAGCTCGTTGGCGGCCTTCTCAAAGTGGTCAGTCTTGGCTCGCACCTCCTTGGCCGCGTCCTTCTCGACAGCCGCCTTGATGTCCCGGATCTTGGACCCGACCTTGGCGAGCTCGTTCTTGGCCTTGTAAATGGTGGACGCGTACTTTTCGTTGGCATTGTCGTGGTTGATGACGGTGATGATGTCGTTCAGCATGCGCACGAGGTCCTGCACGACGGGCTCGGCGGCGTCGGGGATGGCCAGAGGGTCAATGGGGGAAGCAGGAGGCCAGCGGGAGGGCTCGTCCACCTCGGGGGCCTTGAAACCCTTCGTCTTGTCATCCTTCTTGACCACGGCCTTGGCCGCTTCCTCCACCTTGGCAACGATAGCCTCGGGGGTAGTGGTCGTCTCAGGCTTTACTGGGGCAGCAGGAGGCGTAGCCTTGGACTCGACCACAGGCAGCTTGGCGGTCTCCTGTTGAGCCTCGACAACCGAGGCAGGGACTTTGGCGTCCTGGGGCTTGACGGCCTCCTTAACGGCAGCAGCAGTCTTCTTAATGGCGCTCGACTGCCGTCCAGCAGGCTCACCGCCGTCCGCCACCCGCCACGAAGCTCCGCTCTGGGCAGGAATGGTGACCTGCTCTCCGGCATCGCGCGACGACCGTCCAGACACTCGGCTAGCGACGTTGGGGAACCGTTTCCTGAAATCCATCTCCTCCATGTACAGGACAGCCTGCTCGCCATAGGGAACGTATTCGGTGAAGAAGTCGTGGAAGTTGTCGTTGATGCGCGAATACCAGACGCCGCCGCCGAAACCGAGAGCACTGAGGATGGTGAGCGTCAATATATAGTTGCGCAGCCTGCGGAAGAAGCCCTTCTTGCGAGGAAGAGGAGGCGAAGGAGGCGGCGGGGGAGGGACAGTCGCCGCGGGAGCGGGAGGAGTCAGGGGAGCATTCTCAAGAGGGATGGTCGGTGCAACTGCCGAGGCCGGGGGAGGAGGAGCTGTCGAGGGGGCAGTCAAGGTCTCGGACGCGGGCAGTTTGGCATTGTCGGCAGTGGGCTTGTTATCGATGGCATATGAGCGCTGCGAGGATTGCAATTGACGACGGTTAGTGTGTGTAAATTTACTTAAGAATCTTTTCTCTCGGAGATGAGGTCATATCTGTTACTTACAACAAGACCGCGGCGCACGACAGCTGCTTGCCATTGACGACCAGCGGCAGCTGCGGCGGGCTTGCTACCCAGCGCCCTCACGGATCGAAGCGATGTCCGTAACATGAGGGAATTGAGTGGCCAGCGAGGCGCGATGTGGATGGTGAGGTTGGTGGTGTTGTTTTGGCGGAGAAATGCTCCGAGTCGACTTGTTGGAGGTCGTCCGCTGTTAGAGCGAGCAAAAAAGGTTCGGTAAAGAACCGGGAAGAGCTGTTAGCGGATTGCCTTGGATTCAGGTCCCAACGACAGGGGTAGCAAGGCTTGGCACCAGTCCAGTGGTCCGGGCTTTCAGTCATGACCACTCACCCGGAAGGGACCTTGATGCTGATATTGAACAAAAGTCATAGTAAAGGACATTCATAAAAGGCATTCAAAATTGTTCAATATTATCAGTCCAATCCCCTGCAAGCTGTTGCTCTATTTGCATACTGTTACAACAAAGGAATCCTTCCGGGAGGAAGAACATGAAAACCATGTCTGGCTGAGACGAATGCAAGTCACATAAAAGCTGTTTGTCCTTGCAATTCACTTCCCCAGCCGCGTTGAGAAAGGTGTCCCAAATGGCGTCAAAGGGAATAGGCTATAAAGAAACCCCACTGACGAGAAGGAGAAAGAAAACATGAAATAAAAAAGAGGTATTAAAAATCAGCAGAGCCAGGACGAAGAACCATCCTCCCTGTAAGACTCCGCCTGAGATATGCCCAACCGCTCACACACCCTTACCCCCGGCCATACAAAACACTCCCGACCCTTCCAGGCAAAGGAAAAGCAACCGCTGCTGGCTTGTGTCTATATCGAAACGGTACCCAGTCAAAAGAACACCCAACACAGGCAGCTGTACCGAGCCCCATCATGCAAGTTAAGCGTGCCACAATCCTCCTCTAAGATTACCACGGCTTAATGCTGTCCTCCAAAACACTCGTTTGCGTAGATATGGAACCATCCTGCGCGCCAAAACATGACTTTATCACTGCAAGCCCAGACGAGTCCCCTAGCAGCTGCAAGGTCCTCCAGCTTGCGTGTTGGCCCCTTCTGGGGCAAGAGTCACGCGTGACGCCTGCCCACCAGGACCACGAGCACCGTGCCTCGGCCCCGCCTGCTCGAGCGGCAACCTCTTCGCGATAGCAGTGAACAGCTCCTGCACGTTCTCGGCCGTCTTGGCTGATGTCTCGAAGAAGAGTAACCCGGCCTCCTTGGCGTAGGCCTCGGCGTCCGCAGTCGGGATGGCCCGCTTGTCGGGTTGTTCGGTGACGAGATCGAGCTTGTTGCCGGCCAGCGCGATGATGATGTTCTCGTTGGCTTGGCGTTGGAGTTCCTTGACCCAGGCCTTGGCTTTGTCGAGAGATGACTGTTGTTCCTTTGTTAGTTCATGTCAGCGTGGAGAGAAGAGAATTAACATACGGCTTGTGTAATATCGTAGACCACCACGGCGCAGTTAGCGTTCCTGTAGTACATGGGCGCCAGAGACTTGTATCTCTCCTGGCCCGCGGTATCCCAAATCTCAAATTTGACTGTGGTGTTTTCGTCGAGCGAGATGGTTTGCGTCAGGAAGGCGGCACCGATGGTGGATTCCCTGTACGAGTCGAATTGGTCCTGTCGAGAACTGTCAGCTGTGTTCTGGCCTGGGTATTCTCGAGAAGAGAGATATTCACCTTGACAAAGCGCAGTACTATCGAACTTTTTCCAACAGCCGATTCGCCTGTTTGTATCAACTGCAGTTAGCATCTGGCCCGAGACGACAAGGTTTGCCGCACAACGAACCTAAGAGTACGAGTTTGAATTGTGCAAAGCGGTTGCTCATGCCGCGCGCACCGGGGGGTCCTCGAGATGCCATGGCGAGGATGGGAATGTGGTGTTGTGGTGGTCGTTGTTTGGTGTGGGAAAGTGGGAAGTGGTGGTTCCGGACGGTCTCGGTTATGACGCCGCCAAATCTACAAAGGGCCGTAGACTGGGATGATGATGCGGCGCGTGGTCGGAACCAACAAATGCGGGCCTATAAGACTTTTGTCGTCAAAGACGGGAACCGGACGAAGTTCGTTTCAACGGCTGGATTTCGAGTCGGGGTCTCGTTATCGGTCAAGTCAAAGGAAACGGTGGGGCGATTGCTTGCGAAGTTGTGAGATGGTGAATGGCAGGCAGTGGCAGGCAGGTTCGTTGAAAGGTTGAGGACTGGAGTCGCTGGAGAAATGCAGTTGCATCGAGAGCGAGCCACGGGAACATGGGAGGCTTCGGGTTACGCTCAACAGGGCTAGCAATTGGTGCAGGCCCAGGTCATGCTGGGATTGCGGCAGCCTGGTGCCCACTGGTTTCCGGGCTGCTTTCTCACTGGAACTTGCGGCTGCTGGGCGCTGGCTTTCCACTGGCCCAGCCCAACCAAGGGCCCACTGTCCACGTCAGGTTCGGGCGAAGTTGAGTGCCAAGACAGGAGCAAAGCCGTTTAATGGCCCGTGCACGTCCCACGTGATGGGGGTTTCACGAGCCAGACCGGACCGCAGGCGCCAAAGTGTATTATGTCATCAATGCTCCCTGGCCAGAATGGCAGAATGGCATTTCGTCAGATCTGTTCTGGACAGTGGACAGGGGTCCAAGATGAGGTCCACACTCCAAAGCTGGCAACATTGAAACACGGCCTCTCTCAGTTGGCAACGCTGTGATCCGTGATGACATCGAGAGCTAGACAAAACCATTGACAGTTCTTGTTCGTTATTCCCCTGGGAACCTTTTAGTCCGGCGCATCCCTTTCTTCACGATTAGGGAAGTTTACAGACACCGGCCTTTTATACTATTTATTTATTTTACTTACTCCTTTTGACGTGCCCACCGTGTAAAGGGCCCCCCTTTAATAAAACACCCTTCGTTCGATTCGAATTCTACTTCAAAATGTCACTCCCTTTTCGCGACATCAACGTCCAGGTCGCGTCCGACTGCTACATCTTCACCTCGCCGTCGAGCCCCAATGCGCCCGCCTTGACCATCGACCGACCCACGGGCGACATCCGTCTCAGCGATGCCGCTCTCCTCTCGGGGCGCCGTGTGTCGCGCGTGACGAGCATTTCCGGTATCCTGGGTGTGATTCGGCTGCGACTGGGTGAGCAGCTCTACTGAAGAAGATGGATCCTGCGCCTACTCCCACTGACTTCTTGTCCTGCTCGCAGACAAATACATCATAATCATCACCAAGGCCAAGCCCATTGGGCGGCTGAAGGGCCACATGGTCTACAAGATCATATCGACTGATCTCCTGCCATGCCGCGAGCGCCAGATCCGCGATCCCGACGAAGACAAGTTCCTCGCCCTTGTCAAAGGATTCATAAAGTCGGGACCCATGTACTTTTCCTACTCGATCGACCTTACCAATAGTTTCCAGCGCCAGGCGCAACAAGACCGGTCCGTTCCGTTGTGGCAACGGACCGACGACCGCTTCTTTTGGAATCGCTTCATGCAGTCTGACCTGATCGACTTTCGAAACCAGGGAGGAAAGGGACAACCTGCTCCCCAGCGCGGCGTCGACCCCTACATCCTTCCCGTCATATTTGGAACGTTCGAGATCCACCCGACCACGTTCAAGAGCACCCCCTTGACGATTGCGCTCATCAGCAGACGGTCCAGACACCGCGGCGGTACAAGATACTTCACCCGAGGCTTGGACGAGGAGGGACATGCGGCCAACTACAATGAGACGGAGCAGGTGGTGATTCTAAACGACCGCGGCGGCCCCATGGGTGGCTTTGCTGGCAGCGGCGACATGCAGAGCGGTAAGTTGGGCGGCTCTGACGGGAAAGAGATGCAGATTCTGTCGTACGTCCAGACCCGTGGCAGCGTCCCGGCCTACTGGGCCGAGATCAACAACATCAAGTACACGCCCAAGATCCAGATCAAGAGCGTCGAGGCGGCTCTCCCGGCCGCCAAGCTCCATTTCGACGAGCAGATCCGCATCTACGGCGACAACTACCTGGTAAACCTGGTCAATCAGAAGGGGCGCGAGATGCGCGTGAAGCAGGCCTACGAGCAAGTCGTCGAGGCACTTGTCTCGTCGCCCAAGGAGGACTGGCAGGCCGACCAACTGACGGACGAAAAGTTCCACACCATTGAGCAGGGTGGCGCCAAGCGAAGCGATTTTGACAGGTTACACTACATCTACTTTGACTACCACGCCGAGACCAAGGGCATGCAGATGCACCGTGCGCAGCTTCTCATCGACAAGATGCACGATGCCCTCATCAAGCAACAGTACTTCCGGGCCGCCGACATGCCCGCCAGCATCGACGGCCGTCTCGAGGTGCGCAACCTGCAGACCAGCGTTGTGCGCACCAACTGCATGGACTGCCTGGACCGCACCAACGTGGTACAGAGCATGCTCGCACGCTGGACGCTCGACCGCATGTTTATCGACCTGGGGCTCATGGCGCGGGGCACTCGCTTTGCCGACGAGGATGCGGCCTTTGAGTTCATGTACCGCAACATGTGGGCCGACAACGCCGACACTGTCTCGAATGCCTATGCCGGCACGGGGGCCATGAAGACGGACGTTACACGCACCGGCAAGCGCACCAAGGCGGGCGCTCTCCACGACGGCAACGTGGCCGTTACACGTTACTGCAGGAACAACTTCCTCGACGGGCCCCGTCAGGACGCTTTTGACCTGTTCCTGGGCGCATATCAGCCAGCAAACTCGAATATTGGTGCCAACCTGATCTTTGCCGACAGGCGGCCACTTTTGATCCAGGCCGTTCCTTATGTCGCTGCATTTAGCTTCTTTTGCGTATTTGTCGCCTTATTTACGACGCGGGCCCCAGGTTCGGCACTATGGCCCATGAGGCTGTTTATGTTGTTCTGGACGTTTATGGCAGCCTTTTGTCTGCATTTTATCATAAACAACGGAATGCTTTATGTGAGTCCCTGCATTCACCATGAGTCTCATGTATCAAATGCTAACTATGAATCAAAAGGTAAACTGGCCCAAGCTCAATCCCCGTCCGTGGGCTATAGAGGGATACCACGAGACCATCACCAAGGTGGTGAGGAAGGACAAGATCCTGGGACCACTGGTGGCGAGGCATGAGCGTGGTCTTAGTACGGCCAGGTATATCAATGCCGAGGAGGGCAAGAAGAGGATTGAGTAAAAAGTTATCTTCTCCTCTGGTCTATTCTATTTTCTTGTGGGTTAGAAGTCGATAGAATTATTTTCTTCTCTCATTACTTGGTTGACTGGCTACCAATACTTTACGCCTTCCATTTGTCTTTTCTGCTTCTTACCTGCCCTTCCCCTTTGTTGTCCATTCTGGCTCTCTATTACTACCCCATCTTCTATCACATTTCTTCTTCATGGGGCCACTTGATTTCTATCATCCGTTTAGTTTAGAACCGGTTCCTGTCAAGCTCTTTTGGCTCGGACCTTTACACATTTAATACTTTTCCGACGGAAACACTCTATCAAATAAACGCATTGCACCTCACTTTAACAAGTCTTCAAATCACCGTTCTCGCCCACTTCCCTCCCAATAAGCAGTCAGTCACTCCCCTTTCTTTGTCTGGAAGCGGTCCAATTGGGTTGATGGCTGTGGGCCATCAGGTAATGCTTTCTTTCATTCTGGCAAGTCTCATTTTCACCCCCGTCCTCCTTGTTTCTCTCAAAGACTTGTGTGTCCAAGACATCCAGGTACCAGACCACATAGATAGACGTGGAGGTGACTTCTCGTCATATGCTCTTGCCTCACCACAACCACAGGATAGCATGGCAACCTCATCTGGCGACACGGGATGTTGAGGCATGAAATGTGCCGTGTCGTCTTTGTCACGGAAATATGTTAGGTGGCCACCAGACGATCCTCAGAGCAGAAGAACGACCAAGACATGGTGCTTTTCAGTCTCTTCGCTCGGTGCACGACGGCGCAAAGACAACACTGTCGACCTTGCTCGGACGATAGACAACTGGCTGCCGAACAGGCGATGGAACCAGGAAATTTCAACATTGGACCACTCATCGAAATCTCATCTTTCCTACTCAAAAAGGGTCCAGTGGTTTCAAATGGCGTCGAGACAAGAGGTCTCTGGCTCTCTCTTTGTAGTGACACAATACCGCCATGGTTCGTTTCTATTATTTCTCCTCTCCCTTCAACAAAGGACGACTTGATCGGGCCCTTTCACACCTTGGACCTATTCCCGCCTGGCCTCCTTTGAGAAGCGGCAACGTCTATTCACTTGGCGGTATATAAAAGACTCGAGCGCTCGCCAACAATGTAATAAGACCCCTTGGGCCGATAAACAACACCAGGATTGCAAGACAATCCAGCCGGAGGTCATAAAACTCGTGTCTTGTAGAAACGCAGCCTGAGAAGAGCTATCAAAATGGAAAGAACAGCCTTCCCAAAACGGTCTCAGTTTTACATTGACGAGTATACGTTCGAGGAAAAGGTCAGACGCCCGAAGGACATTAAATATGAGGAGCTGTCGCAAGAGGAGCTTGCAGACGTCTGCAGGGAGCTGAGGAAGAAGGTGGAAAAGTACGAGAAAGCAGCCGAGGATGAGCTTGAACAAAAGCTCAGGCAGGCCAGAGCCCTGACCGTCCTCGAGATGCACATGAACATCCCCGACGAGGAGCGTCACGGCCACCATCAAAACGTCTCTCTGGAGCACGCTCTCACGTGGCTGGGGAAATACGGATATGAGAACGGCGAGGGACTGCTGATTGATGTCAACGAAATTCAGCGCAAAGTCATAAGCAAACGCGTTCGCGAAGTCATGAGGACCTCTCAGCTCTGCAACACTCGGCCGTGCTGCAAGCATGTCTTGCAAGCCCGTCCGCCTGTCGTACAGGAAGGCGAGAACCTCCAATACAGCCAGATTGCCCTGGGGCTCCCCGTCCAGCAGTTCCTCGAGACCCTGCCGCCGGATGTGCTCGCCAGCGACAGTAGGATCTGGAGGCGCACTGACGGAACACTGCACCACTTCGCCAAGCAGGACGACCGCCTCTCGCGCGACGAGATTGACAAGATGGGCTTCCTCACGCTCTACTTCCGCGGCCAGACGACGCCCGAGTTCATGACCACGCAGAGGACAGTCATTGACAACCTGCAGCGCGAGGCCCATCGCAAGAAAGAGCTCAAGGTGTGCAAGGAGGTGGCCCAGTCCGGCATGCGCAGGACCGTCAATGTGATCCGCAAGGCCATGGGCGACGAGGACTACGAGACCGTCAGCCCTACCAAGAGCGTCATGAGCAGCATGGCCGTGGCTCCCCGCCCGTACAAACCTGGAAGCAAGGACCTCCCGCGGCACAAGCATGTGTCCATGGTCAAGCTCTACGAGAACCCCGAGGGTGGTGCTGCTCCCTTGATGACGGGCGCCCTCAACCGGGGGTCCAAGACGCTCTCGACAGCCGCTGCCAATGCGGACCGATACAAACGGCAACGGACCAGCGCAGGAAGCCAGAAGGCCGTCTCTTTCCAGACGGCAAATCTGGAACAGATTCGTGAAAACGCCACGCTCACGCCCGAGCCCAGAGCCCCGCCGCCGCCGCCGAAGCGGGAACGTGTCCATCGGGAGTCACGGGAGTCACGGGAGTCACGGGAGTCAGGTGCAGCTGCCAAGAAAGAGAAATCGGTACCGTCCTGGGCCGCGGGTACGTCCTCGTCTCAGGCCAGAAAGGCAACTACTGGCAGTACCGGCAGTAGCAGTCGTCAGAGGACAGAATCCTCAGCGCGTCCGATCGGCCGCCGTGCCCAGTCACCGCTCGTACCGGCTACCAGGAACAAGACACCAGACTCGACACGCAAGTTGACCAAGTCGGCCGCATCCAGCTCCACGGCATCCCCTGTCACCCATCGGCTGCATCCCACCTCCAGGATCACACCCAGCACAGGCAAGACGCAAAAGTCGACGCCAGGAACCACTCCACAGGTAGACAGAGCCAGAAGCAGCTCCAAAGGCAGCTCCAAGCTTTCGTCTCACATGACCCAATGGCCCGGCCCAGGTGCCCCTGCTCCAGATAAAGGCAAAGCCAGAGAAGACAAAGGCAAAGGCAAAGCCAAGGATGTAGGCCCCGACGCTCCTCCACACAACCCTTACTTGTCCAAATCGCCCGCCGGCCTACCAGCAGACTGGAAACGCCCGCCCAGTGAATTTTACTCCGACAAGAGCAGCTCCAAGCATTCCCAACCAACTCCCACGCCTGCCCCCCGTCCAGCAAGCAGCGTCTACTCGGCCTACCCACCGGCAACAGCAGACAAGAAACGCGGTGTAGCCCATCGTAACCGCGAAGCCCGCGAGCACCTCACTCTCTCGGAGGAACCAGAACCCGTTGAGACACCACCTAGAAAACGCCCTTCGAGCCAGGCGACCATACCCGCAGGTGTAGACCTAGGCAACGTCGCAGGCGGACTAGGCCATGGCTTCGACCCAGGCCATTTCAGGCAAGGTAGCACCTCGACGCTAGGAACCATCCCGCCAGGACTTGATCTCGACACGGCAAGCGGGACAGGATCGCGCTACGTACCACCTCGCAAAGCCTGGGACGCCTCAAAGAACCCCAAGGCATATGAGCGACCCAAATCAGGCCGGAAGAGATATCACTTCCCCGCTGGCGCCCTGGGGCCAATGCTCGAAAGGACACCTCCCTTAGGCGGGTGGGGATCCGACGAAAACACAGAAAACGAAGAGGAGGAAGAACGATCCGAGCCCCGGTCCTTCGCCGAGAGAATGGAGGACCGAAAGAAACCGCTCCCACCGACGAATTTGTTGGGCCAAAAATCGAATCCCTCACTCACGCAAAGTGACAAGAAATCCGGCGCCACTGTCCGCAATGTATCCTCGGCAGGCGTAGAGGTATTCCACCCCAACCCCATGGTGAACCGATTTGCCGAGGCACAGACCGCAATCCTTGAAGGAGGCGACGACGACGACGACGACGACGACGAATGGTCTTCTCGCATCGGATTGCCCACCACCCCAGGAGCAAGTGTCCTCCCCCCCGCAGCACGATCCTTCCACTCTCCCACAAAGTTAAAGCATTCTCCGACAAAGTTGAAGCGCGGACGGAATAATCTACCCAGAGGAAGCGATAAGCTTGCTGTGCCCCGTGAGCGACGCGCCCATGGGAGTCGCTCTCCCAGCAGTGGTGCAGATGATCATGATCATCAACCTTCCCCCATTGCAGAAGACGAAGCAGCTGGTTTCGCTCCTGCCCCAGTTTCTCCCCTGTCCCCCGGGCGTGGTAACAAGTTCCGCGACCACATCGACAGTATACTCACCGAGTACGGAGACGAAAGAGACCTCACCGTTAGATCACCGACTCCCCGTCCGGTTGCAAAGAATCCCGTCCCGCACCTAGAACGGCGGCAGCCGGGAAGTAGGGTGTCGTTCGTTCCCGAAAGTACAATGGACACTCGTCCATTCCCGCCAAAGAACTGGGCGTTAAATCCCAAACCTGAGTCGTCGTCGTCGTCTTCCCGAAAAAAAGGGAAGGAGGTTGCCAGGAAGGAAGAGGATGAAGAAGAGTATAAGCCGGAAGCATTTCACCCGGATGATCCGCCCGAGAGACAGGAAGAGTGGAGGGCACGACGGCAGAAGACGAATGATAGAAAGGAGAGAGAAAGGCGGGAGACGCTGAGAAAACTGATTGAGGAGGAGAAGAGGGAGCAAGAGGAGGAGAAGAAGGAGAGGAGACGATGAGAAGGCAGATTTGAAAAGAAGAAGAATAAGGAGGGTCCGGGGACTGTTGCGAGTCAGGAGAGTGGGAATAGTAGTTATTACTCTTCTTCTCAATCTTTGGAAGGGGCGAAGCAGCAGGCAGCGGGCAAGTGAGTGGGTCACCAACCCCTGAAAAGGTAAGTGAGTTTGTAAACAAAACAAAACAACACACACAAAAAAAGAAACACAAGTTGTAAGAATAATGATATTGGTCAAGGAGGGAGTTTTGGATATCAAACAGATTGATTCTTGAGTAAATTCTATTTTTTTGGGGAATGATAAATCAAGACGGCTCAGTCACGCTTTGTGCACATGTAAAGAACACAAGAGTAACCGTTGACTGAGTAACAGTCGTATCCACCAACAAGCAACCTCTCCCCACCAAAATGAAACCCGCAAGAGGACAAACACAAAATGCTGTCCTGCTCGAAAAAACCGAAACGCAGGACAGACTCACATGTCAAATGCAAACCCAAGCAAGCGTCAGTGGTTTAGTGGTAAAATCCATCGTTGCCATCGATGGGCCCCGCGTTCGATTCGCGGCTGACGCAAGCATTTATTCTTTTGCACTTGCTTCTTTCTGACTTGTCCTTTTGACCGATTGCTTGTTCTTTTGATTTTGACCGTTTGCTTTTGTCTCTTTCCATTCACTGCTTTGCTTTGCCGGTTTTGCGACCTCCCTCCTTCTTCGGCCTACCTTTCCTCGCCCTCCAGGATTTTTCTTTTATTATAGAATGAATATCCAAACTAAATCCATGCATCTCTCACTATACGCTTTTCGAAATGACCTTGTTACGTAGAATCTCGCTGCCATTATGTGGATGATCGATCACCCCTGCTTCCGTTGACAGGACAGGGGTTCTTTGTGTGACCCACCTCGTGGCCCAAGGATCTGGGCCGATCCGGTTGGCGGGCTAACCGAGTCCGGCCTAGACACTTCAGCAGGGACTTCAGGGGGTTGGTTCGACGACGTGCCGAGGTGCATTTGTTGGGAGCACGGAGGAGTTCTTCACCACCGCTTCATCTCAGATTCATGCACCTGGATCGTGGTGAGGATATCACGGATTACACGCCTTTTATCTGATTTATCTGGAAACCCGCTTTTCTCAGTCAACGTGTGGGAATGTAAAAGGTCTTCTTTCCGTTTAATATTTGCCGGCAACCCCTGTCTCGGCCTCGACTTTGCGTGGTATCTGACCAACTCATCAGAGCACACGTACACCAGCCGCTCACTCACCACCAAGCCAAGCCCACCCAACATCACCATGGGCTCTACCTCCGACATGGACATCTCCAATGTCGACATCCTCATAATCGGCGCCGGCCTAAGCGGGATCAACGCCGGCTACCGCATCCAGAAGGAACTCCCACACAAGTCCTTCGCCATCCTCGAAGGGCGGAGCGAAGTAGGCGGCACCTGGTCCTTCTGGAAATACCCCGGCATCCGCTCCGACAGCACGATGCGCGTGTTTGGCCTCCCCTGGTATCCCTGGCCCAGCAACGTCGTCATGGCCGACGGCCCGGTCATACGCCAGTACCTCGAGGACGCAGCGACCTCTCAGGGGCTAGACAGGAAGATCCATCTCAATCACAAAGTAACATGCTGCGACTGGAGCAGTGCCGAGAACTGCTGGACCTTGTCTATCAACCTGCTCAGCCCAACAGACGGGACAATCATCAACCAAAAGGAAATAAAAGCCAACTGGATCATCAACGCAGCGGGATACTACTCCTACGAGAAACCCTTACCGGTCTCAATCCCCGGCATAGAAAACTTTTCCGGGCGCGTCATACACCCGCAATTCTGGGACTCGGACGGAAAAGTCGACTTTTCCAACAAACGCGTCGTGATAATCGGCTCAGGGGCAACAGCGATAACCCTCCTCCCAGCCATCGCAAAGACGGCAGCAAAAGTCACCCTCCTCCAGCGAAGTCCATCCTACGTGTTTAGCCTAGACAGCCAAGACCACAACCTCGACTTTTGGGCACGCTTTCTTCCCGACTCGTGGGCAAAGACGTTCCACTGGTGGCAGTGCTTGATTATGGAATCTTTCTTTCGGGTGTTGCTCTCCAACCTTTTGGTCGGCAAGCGGCTTGTCCAGGCTGAGATGCGGAAACAATTACCCCCCGGTTTCGACCTAGAGACTCATTTCAACCCTTCTTACCCGCCGTTTGAGCAACGACTGTGTTTCTGTCCCGACGGGGATTTCTTTAAAGCTCTCTCTCAGCCAAATACTGAAATCGTAACTGGGACAATCAGTACTGTTACCTCGTCTGGGATAGATCTAAACCCCGGGGCAAAATCCAGCAGTTCAACTGGCGGCCCCAACAAAGGAGGAGTAAACTCCATCCCCTGCGACATGATAATAACAGCAACAGGCCTCTACGTGGACATCATTTCCTCGCTCCAAATCTCAGTATCCACCCTACCAAACGACCCAACTTATTCCCCAGAACGGTTCACCCTCACACCCGAGATTCTCTCGAGCTTGCAAACATGGAACGGCACAATGATAGAGTCGCTACCTAATCAAGCAAAAATTGTCGGCTACACGGCAGGGACCTGGACTCCGGGGGCGAATGCCCGCACGTCGCAGATTATAAATGTCATCAGGCATATGGATCTTGTTGGCGCCAATAGGGTCTTTCCTGTTGTGGAAAAGGAAAAGGAAATGGAAAAGAAACCGGTCATGCCGAATAGTAGCTCTTATCTGGTGGATGCGAGATCGAGACTGCCGATTGCTGCCGGGAGGGGGCCGTGGAGGAATGCGCAGAGTGTGTGGGAGGATTGGGCTGGGATCTGGAGGACTTGGGTGCCGGTGAGGGTTGCTCGGCTGTTTGGGGTGAGGATGGGCGTGAGTGGGTTGAGGTTTTTGGGTGGTGAGGATGAGAATAGGAAGAATAAATAGATGTTGAAGAGATTCATGTGATGGGATTCGGGATCTTCCCAGTTTTAGTCCGTGAAATGGGTTTCGACTCATCAGAAATTGACGAGGAATGTCGAGTTTATAGACGAAGTGAGAGGGAATAAAGCTAGGAAGGTTTTAATTAGAGAGTTAATAAACAGGCACTAATACTATCATAGTCAGGCACTAGTCCTTTCATAAACAGGCACTAATACAAAGAGGGTTAGGGTTATAGGTG